>CAUZXS010006611.1:45000-92500 GCA_963585895.1 Sepioteuthis lessoniana
TATTATACATACTTATATATATACATGTGTGTGTATATTGTACATACATATATATATATGTGTGGGTGTGTGTGTGAGTGTATATTATACATACATATATACGTGTATGTGTTTATATCATACATACATATATGTGTATGTGTGTGTATATATTATACCTATATATATATATATGTGTGTGTGTGTGTGTGTGTGTGTGTGTATTATACATACATATATATATATATGTGTATATTATACATGCATATGTATTTGTGTATATTATACATGCATATATATATATATGTGTGTGTGTGTGTATGTATACTATACATATATATATGTGTGTGTATGTTATACGTGCATTTATATGCATGTATATATATATGTGTGTGTATATTATACCTATGTACATATGTGTATATTATATACATACTTATATATAAGTGTATATTATATATGTATGATATATGTTTATATGTTATACATACATACATACATATATTATACATATATGTGCATGTGTATATATATTATATATATATATATATGTGTGTGTGTGTGTGTGTATTATGTATATTTGTATGTGTATATATTTACATATATATATGTGTGTGTGTGTGTATATTTACATGTGTATGTGTGTGTGTGTGTGTGTGTATATTTACATGTGTATGTGTGTGTGTGTGTATATATTTACATATATGTCTGTGTGTGTGTATATATTTATATATGTGTGTGTGTGTGTGTGTATATATTTATATATATATGTGTGTGTGTGTGTGTGTATTTACATATATGTGTGTGTGTGTGTGTGTATATATTTATATATATATGTGTGTGCGTGTATATTTACATATATATATGTGTGTGTGTGTGTGTGTATATATATTTACATATATATATATATATATATATACGTGTGTGCGTGTGTGTATATATATTTACATGTATTTGTATATTATATGTGTGTATTTGTGTTTATTATGCATATATATTTGGAAATAAATAATGGAAATGAATCTGAAAATATAGAGAAAAATTGAAAAAGAAGGTACTTTTCTTTGGATTACCTTGTTTTTCAATTTTTCTCTTTCTCATTCTTTCTCGCTCTCTCTCTCTCTCTCTCTCTCTCTCTCTATATATATATATATATATATATATATATATGTATCTGTATCTTTGTATATATAATACATACATACATATATATCTACGTGTAAATAATATACAACTATATCTATTTGTGTGTATGTGTATGTAATACGCATATATATGTTTGTTTATCTGTGTGTATGCATATATTATTTGCACATATATGTATTTGTAATATGCATTGTGTAATAACTAAAACACTGGATTATTTGCCCTGAAAATAGCAAGTTGTTTAAATACATATCCTGTTGTTTATAGGAAAGGTATGAAGCAGTTCATCCTCCTAGCTATTGGTTTATTAGGTATCTCTGCAGTTCTTCTACAAGGATAGCTTTCACATTAAATAACCCACTAAAGTTGATATGCCATTAAACAAAGAACCCAAATGAAATCTTGATCACTGGGGACCTGAATGTGAAAAAAGGACTGGTGATATTAGTTATGAAGTGTCATGTAGAAATTTTTCTTTTGGAATGAACGTTTGAATATAAACTCATTGGAGAGACTATTTTTCTTGCTTGAATAACTTTTTAATGACATGTCAATCCATATAGGGTTATTTTATGCTGAGAGGTTAGGAAATTGTATTTCTTGTATGTTGATATATACATTTTTTGTGTAGTTAATTAAGAGGTTTCTTTTTTTTTTTTTTTTTTTTTTTAGGATATGGTTATGTGATATAAAGTATTCCTATCTGATACAAATAATTTACTCAAGGTTGTATAGTTTGAAGGAAATAATAATGACAATCGTTAGTAACAATAATTGCTTCAAGTAACTATTCTTGATACAAGTAATTTACAGTTATAGGATATCAATATTCCTCTCTGATACAAATTATCTTCAAGTAGGTCTATTTGACCCCTAGCTGCAACCCTAACAGGTATTATCATTCTGGTTCAGATTGGACCTTGCAGTTATGGTTTATATAGGTACGCTACACTTCCCAGAGCTGCAGAACTGGACCCTCACAATCAGATACAGTTTAGTGACATATTCAGGACACCTTTTTTTTTTTGTAGGGAGTTGTCTTGCCCCTCTGCAGGGGGCAGAACATATTCTAAGCTTCACTGACAGGGCAGAGGTTATTAGATGGTCTATTTTTAACTTGATTGTGACCATATTGGGAAAAAGCTTCCTATTTAACGACCAGCATTTTAATAACAGCCATGGTGAGGTTGACGATTTAAGAGGCTGCATAGAAAACAACTTGTCATCAGCAAAGTGCCCTCACACTAAAAAGCACTTTTCACTTGGAATGTTTTCATAGCAGTTCAGTAATTTTTCTAGTCCTTATCATATGTTATGCTAAATTAAATTAAAAAAAATATCATTTATAACTGGTTTATTCAAGTAATATTTAATTACAGATCTTTTTGTGAAAAAATATTTTCAATAAAGTTTTCAAAAGATTTTAGAAAAGTATTTATAATTCAAATTTGATAATTTATCTTTTATAAGCACTGAGAAATAGTTTTATGTGTTGCATATATTATTCAAAATATGCTCATAAATTATTTTAGACAATCAAATATGTATTTACCCAACCCAAGGGTGTGAAGGGGGAGTCCCCATCGTATAATGGCTAATGTGGTGGACTGTAACATTATAATTAGCAAGTCTAAACTCCATGGACTAATAATACCCCTTTGATTAATACCCCCCCCCCCTCAGTTATGAGTTAAACAGTATCACTACTGTTCTTCCATAGAGATGGCGTTGGCATTAAAAATACGAAGGTTGTCATGACATTAAATAAAGAAAGTAAACCAAAAATTCAACAAAATGTCCATTTTTCAATGGCGTAGTTCTAGTTTGAATTCAGTTTGATTCATTGATTGATTTTAATGGCATTTTGACCTGTCTAGGGTTATTTTATGCCTAGAGGTTAAGGAATTGCATTCTTTGTATGTTTATGTTTCCTTTTTTTGTGTTGTTGTCTCTGAAAAGTTTAAAAACTTTTTTTTTTTTTTGCATATGGTCCTATAGAATAGGAATAATTTTTAAACAGAGCTATTTGACCAATAGATTGGATCCTAACCAGTTCTATCACTTTGGGTCAGAGGGGACATGGGAATAATGGCAATGAAGGAGTAGTCTACACTCTTGAGAGATGCAGAACTGAAACCTTACCATGGAATGTAGTTTAGTGTCATACTCAGGATGCATCTTTTTTTTTTTTGTTGTTGATTCTTAACTCTCTGGATGGATACAGTATTCTGTTTATTTTAGTGTTTTGTTGGGGTTTTTTTTTTCCTTTTCAAGTATAGAAATGCCATTTATTGGAAAAAAAAAATTTAAACATTAAACATAAAACTTAAAGTTGTTTCTACACATGCTGTAAAAATTTAAGGTTATTTGAATGAGAATTGGTCAAGTTCTTAGATTATGAAATGATATTAATTTTTCTGAAACACCCTGTACATCTCAAACGATATGAAATATTTTGAAACACCCTATATAATAAAGTGAAGATCTCTAGGTGATTAGACAAAGTTTAACTCCCCACCTTTTTTTTTACAGTGAATTTTATACCTGAAAAGATATTCAAACATCAAACATAGAAGTTCAAGTTGTTTTATTCTCATGCTGTTAAAATTTGAGGTCATTTAAATGAGAATTGGTCAAGTTATTAGATTATAAAATGATATCAATTTTTCTGAAACACCTTGTACATCTCAGATGTCAAATTTTTTGAGATACCTTATTCTATATTCAGCACTGAAGATGCACATAGCACAGAAAATGGATTTGGCAAGACAAGTTCAAATCCCAGACAAGGCTGCTTGTGCTTCACTTGCTCTTAGGAAAAGCATGAACCTGTTCTTTCCCACAAGTTAATTATTGGTTAATATTATGGCAGGTATTGACCTTGGGTCATATCCTAAAAATGCGATAAGACCGAAGCCTAGCCAATATAGCCAAGCTTTTCTCATTCCCCAATGATACCTGCATTGGAAAAATATTATGGCAGGTTAGAAGGAAAGCTCTGAATTCAAACCAGTTGTACTCCACTTAAAAATTGACCTTGTGTCACATCCTAAAAATGCGATAAGACCGAAGCCTAGCCTATATAGCCAAGCTTTTCTCATTCCCCAATGATACCTGCATTGGAAAAATATTATGGCAGGTTTGAAGGAAAACTCTGAATTCAAACCAGTTGTACTCCACTTAAAAATTGACCTTGTGTCACATCCTAAAAATGTGATAAGACCAAAGCCTAGCCAATATAGCCAAACTTTTCTCATTCCCCAATGATACCTGCATTGGAAAAATAAAATCTCAAAAAGTTCGGCTTTCAGTTACCCTTACTGCATTTTTCCCTTGGTAAAAATGCCCGCATTTGGTAAATGCAGAAGTTTTGGTCCATTTACCAAAATTTTTCTTGTTCTCCAATGATACCTGCATTGGCGAAATAAGGTCAAAAATGTTCAGCTTCAGGCTACCCTTACTGCGCTTTTAAGTTGAACTAAATGTAAATAGGTTGAATACTGAACAGGTTGTGTGAGTGTTGATGACAGTAATGAAGTGATTGTGTTTTTTTTCACACCATTCCTCCCCTCGACCAGAAATGTCTCTGTTATTGCAGTTTGAGTAGGAGTAGAAAGGTGAGTTAGTGTTATGGGTGTTTTCGGGAAGGAATTCATGAATCATGTTGAATTTCTTTTCTGTTTAAATACATTTGAGGATGGTAATATTGTGAGTCAAACGACCACATGTTTTAGAATGCACTTTTTTTTCTTGTCAAGGTTAATAGAAGAAGTCAATATATATTTCTTGTTTTCTATTATCTTGTACAGACATAACTACCCTGACTTGAATGTTTATTGCTTTTTCTCTTTAAATATTTTCTTCTCTTTTTTTTTTTTTTTAACCATTTTTCTTTTCCATTGTGATTCTAGTTCACACATGACAGATTTTCTTACCAATGAGTAACTAGTTAATATATATATCCAGTTACTAACGATTGTCATAATTATTTCCTTCAAACCATACAACCTTGAGTAAATTATTTGTATCAGATAGGAATACTTTATATCACATAACCATATCCTAAAAAGAAAAAAAGAAACCTCTTAATTAACTACACAAAAAATGTATATATCAACATACAAGAAATACAATTTCCTAACCTCTCAGCATAAAATAACCCTATATGGATTGACATGTCATTAAAAAGTTATTCAAGCAAGAAAAATAGTCTCTCCAATGAGTTTATATTCAAACGTTCATTCCAAAAGAAAAATTTCTACATGACACTTCATAACTAATATCACCAGTCCTTTTTTCACATTCAGGTCCCCAGTGATCAAGATTTCATTTGGGTTCTTTGTTTAATGGCATATCAACTTTAGTGGGTTATTTAATGTGAAAGCTATCCTTGTAGAAGAACTGCAGAGATACCTATTAAACCAATAGCTAGGAGGATGAACTGCTTCATGGCTTTCCTATAAACAACAGGATATGTATTTAAACAACTTGCTATTTTCAGGGCAAATAATCCAGTGTTTTTGTTATTACACAATGCATATTACAAAGACAGGTATAAATACATATATATGCATACACACAGATAAACAAACATATATATGCGTATTACATACACATACACTCAAATAGATATAGTTGTTTATTATTTACATATATATATATATATACACATACGCAGATATATATATATATATATATATATATATATATATATATATAAAGTAGTAATGTACATGCAAAGGTTACATCACTTTTGCAATATACACACCCCTAATGATGGTCCAAGATTGGGCAGAAAGCACTAGGGAAAAAATTAATTTTGAAAGGTTTTTTTAACCAATTCCTGTTAGATATCATAAAATCAATACAGTTACTTGAAAGGATTAACAAAAAATATGTGGACAAAAAATGTCTACAATGTTTAATCAAATATATATATATATATATATATATATATATATATATAAAACCACCGTCCGGTGGGCCCTGAAACTTCCTAATGTATAATTGGCCTTACACTAGTTTACTGGCCCATAGCATATTGATATGAGATTTGAATTCCTAGTCTGGTTGTATTACCAAGGCTGAAAGTTAGGCACACTTTATTATTGAGTTGAAAAGAGAAGAAATGGATTCCTGGTTTTTTTTAAAAGGGCATCCATGAGAAGTGAATGCAATCAGGTATAAAAGTTTCTACTCCAAACTTGAATGTTTATAACCTTTTTTCTTTAAATATTTTCTTTTTTTTCTCACTATTTTTCTTATCTATTGTGGGGGAGTTTTTGCATCATAATGGCTAAAGTGCTGGACTATGGCCACAAAGTGAGTTCAAACTCTAGTCACACCATTATGTTCACTTTCAGACTAATGCCCCTTGGTAAAGGCATGAACATCCTTATTCCCTACAACAATAATTAAATACAATCAATATAGTCCTTCTACAAGGATTGCTTTGGCATTAAATAACTCATGAAGGTTGATATGCCATTTAATAAAGAAACCAAAACAAAGCAAAAGCTGAGAAGAGATTAAAACAATACAAAGCATAACAAAATGGCATTTAGTGAGGATCAAACTCGCTATTGTTAGAGAGGAGTACCTGTTGTGTAATGACTACAGTACTAGACAGCCCAGTTGGCTGTGGGGAGGAGGCTGTAGAATATACTGACTATGTGGTGCCTTCAATAAGTTTCCAAACTTTTCTTGTACAGGCATTTAAAATTGTCATAGTCTTGAAAATTTACTATGTTATTGCTATACATCTTATGAGATGACTGACCAATTTTTATGATTTCTGGTTCAAATGAACAGCTACAGCAGGAATTGAAATACACCCTACGCCTGGTTGTCACAGCTGATGAATTTTAAAAATGCAATCTGGATGTGACGACACTTTAGGAGAATGATATGCAATAAAATTCTGTTATAAACTTGGAAAAAATGCCAGAGAAACGTATGGAATTCTTCAGACTGCTTTTCGACCATCTTGCATGAATCGAGCATCAGTTTTTGAGTGGCATAAGAGATTCAAGGAAGGCAGGGAGACTGTCAGGGATGATGAGAGGTGTAAGGAAGTCAATACACCAGAGTTGATTGGCCAAACGGTCAGGGTTACTATGTTGAAGTTTTAAGGAAGTTCAGGAAGAGATTCCTCGGGAAGAGGCTAGCACTCTTAAAATTGGGTCAGTGGCATTTCCACCAGGACAATGCACCAGTCCACAACTCCATCCTTTTCACAGACTATTTGACCAAGATGGGCATCAAGACACTTCCTCACCCTCCCTATAGTCGAGACCTTGCTCCCTGTGACTTTTGGTTATTCCCTAAGCTCAGAGGCTGTTGTTATGAGACAATTGAGGAGATGAAAGTGGCTGTGATGAAGGTCATTGAGACGCTCACACAAGAGGACTTCTATGGGGCCTTCCAGAAGTTGTTGGAACAATACAACAAGTGCATTGCAGCCGGAGTAGATTACTTCGAAGGGGACTAGAGTTTCATGTGTGTACTATCAATGAAAGTGCCTATACGAAAAAAGTCTGGAAACTTATTTAACAATCCTCGTACATCTCTGCAGGGAGCTAAGACCCCTCCCCACCAAAAGTGTTCTGGATGTAACATTAAACAATTTAATGGTGTGGCTCCAGTATTGCTGGAGCTTTGGTGAATGCAGAGTACCCCTTCTTTGCCATTGCTCCCAGTTTCACTCTGGCCCGGAGTGAGAATATCTGATAGGGTCTTATCTATGGGTTAAATAAAACTGTTTCACATTTAAACTGGGTACAAACAAATGACTTATGCTAAACTGAATTATTCAAAATAGAACTGTTTGATCATTTAACTGAGTGTAAACAAATGACTGATGTGTAATTGAATTGTTAGTGATATGTAGCAATATATGGAACTATTTAACTTTGTTGATTTACTCTAAATTGAATTTTTAGAAATGGAACTGCTAGATATCTACAAAATGTATTTATAAATCATATATATTGAATATGTATGTAAAAACAGAAGGTTGATATGTCATAAAACCGAAAGTGCTTGACTTCAGTCTTGAACTAAGTGAGTTCAAACTTCAGTAACATTATTATGTTCACTTTTGAATTAATACCATTAGGAAAGGCATGAACTCCCTTATTCCCTCAGCTTTGGGTTAAATAGTACTATGACTGTTCTTTTACAAGGATGGCTTTGGCATTAAATAACCTACAAATGTTGATATGCCATTAAACAAAGAAGCTGAAACTAAAAACCTTTTCTATGGGGACATTTTAATTCACACCTGACAAATTTGTTTTACCTATGAATAATGAGATATTTCCCAGACTGAGAATATGGTTTGTTTTGTTTTCTTTATTTTTGAATTATATGTAGAATATATATATATATCTTTAAATCTCTATACTTGTATTCGGGTGAGTTAAATGTTTTGCTAACATGAGGTACAATTCTGCAGTTCTGGACGCTATACTGAGGTTGTCTTGGTGATTAATGACAATAGACTTTGAGATGTGGAGCTTCCTTGATACTCTCTGAGTGTTACTCAGATTTGCTTCTCTGCCTTTAAGCATGGTCTTAGAATCAACGATTTTAGGCCTACCTGACTTTGAGTTTCTTGCAATCTGAGAAAAATTTCTTAAAGCATTTGGTTACTGTGATCAATAGTGCCTTCACCTTTCACACAATAAATGTTTTTGGTTGCCTCTGGCTGGGTTTGAACACGTAAAGTATAAGTTCCCAAATTAGACTACATTGTACATTCATTTGTACAACTTTCAAAGCATACGCTGAGGGAAGCAATGCACAATGTGTCAGAGCACCAACTACCTCAGTACTATCAACCTCGGTGGGTACCTTCAACAGCTTGAACTGCTTCAATCATGTGATACATACGCCAAAAACTAGCATGTACTGAAATACTGAAAAACTTTTGATTCACTCGTATTTAAAAATAAAAGCATATAATGGTTTCTGTTTTATCCTATTTACCAACCCCTCCGCTCAGGCAGGGTATGACACAAGGTCAATTTTTAAGCGGAGTTTAATGACAAAATAAGGAAATTTATAGGATTTGCTATTATACCCACAACAAAATTTTAATTTCAAACAATAATTCCAAAAACATCTAATATGAGCCACATTTATTGGCCTCCTTGTTTCAATAACCAATTTTATAATCTTTATTCTTAACTATTGCCTTTAATCATTTTTATTGTTCGTTATCCTATTTACCCAACCCCTCCACTCGGGCAGGGTTGATGCAAGGTCAATTTTTAAGCAGAGTTTAACAGGTTTGAATTCAGAGTTTTCCTTCTCCTAGACTAGTTGCCTCACCAAGGCTGAAGAACCGAGTCTGTCCTACTATTTACCCATAGCTGGAGGGAGAATAATTGGATTCATACCTTTCCCTAGGGTATTAGTGCTATGTGAAATGCAATCATTCTCGGCCAGGATTTGAACTCAAGTTGTCATGTCCATTTCCTACAATGATAACCATTACTCCACAGGCACCTCCACAACCTGTTTTATGAGGACAAAATGTCAGAGAAATAAATCAAGATTCCTATGTGAAATGAAATTGGTTATGTAATGGAGGTGTTCATAATGCAATGGTTATTGTTGTAGGAAATGGACATGGTGACTTGAGTTCAAATCCTAGACAAAGCTGTTTGTATTTTGTATAGGACTAATAACCTTAGGAAAGATCTGCATCCAACTATTATCCCTTCAGTTATGTGTGGAAACAAATGATTATTAATAGAATTATTTGTATTAGATAACAGTACTTGAAACCATTTAACTGTGCCAAAAAAAAAACTCAGGCTCATTTAAGAATAATATCTACATAATATGTTAATAAATCCTATATATTCAATATATATGTATATAAAGGGTTTGGCATTAAATAACCTACAATGGTTGATATGCCATAAACTCAACCAAACCAAATCATATATATTCAATATTCATGTACAAAGAGGATTTGGCATTAAGTAACCTACAATGGTTGATATGCCATAAAACCCAACCAAATCATATTCAATATATATATATATATATATATATATATATATATATAAAGGATTTGGCATCAAATGACCTATACTGGTTGATATGCCATAAAACCCAACCAAACCAAATCCTATATATTTATTATATATGTATAAAAATGATTTGGCCTAAAATAACCTACAACAGTTGATATGCCATAAAACCCAAACAAACTAAATCCTATATATCTAATATATGTATAAAAAGGATTTGTCATTAAATAACCTACAATGCTTGATATGCCATAAAACCCAACCCAACCAATTTAATATATATTGTATAAAGAGGATTTGGCTTTAAATGACCTACACTGGTTGATATGCCTTAAAACCAAACCACTTCTCTTTATTTTATGCATACTCAACCTGAGGCACATGATTTAACAGTTATCGTCTTAAGAGATGTATATATAATTTCTGACTTTTGAACATGGCTGTTTGCATTTCACTTTGTGCTAATGCCCTTGGGAAAGGCATGAATTGACCTGTTTTCCCTCTAGCTATGGGTAAATTGTAGGGTAGATTGGGTTCTCTAGCCTAAATTTAAACCAGCTGTCCTCCACTAAAAAAATTGAACTTGTATCATATCCTGCTCATGGTGGAGGGTTTGGGTAGATATATACTCTTTGTTGAGCTCAGATAACAAAGAATTTTTTTTTTTTTGCAGATAAAATAGAATTTTTCCTACCATTTGAAAGATTCTCTACCACTGTTGAAGATTATTATTTGTTGGTCCTCTCTGTCACCTTTCTTTATTTTAAACCCAGTCATCTTGAGCAACGGAGGAGCTAACTACAAAAAACAGCATATATTCATACCACTGTTGTAGATCATTATTAATTGGTCCCCTCTGTCACCTTCTTCTGTTTTGTGCACACCCAACTTTAGCAGGGAGAGGAGCAACTACAAAGAACAGCATATATTTTTACCACTGTTGTATATCATCATTAGTTTGTCCCCTCTGTCACCTCCCCATATACTCCAAAGTATCAAAGAGGAAGGGAAGGGAGCAACAGACTTTTATGTGCCTTTCTACATCTCTTAGTTTATTAGCCACACCTGGATATCTATGATAAATTACAGGTATCTTGGATTATCATCATCATACCACATTACAGGCTAACTTTGGACCCTTTACCATTTCAGCAGCACATTCTTACCTCTTGGAGAGGCAGAACACAAGGAATCTCAATTTTTTCCCAACTGTTCCTTTGGCTCATAACATATCTACTTCAACCTCTGTAATATAAATGTTATCAATATGAACCTGACTCTCCTTCAACTCATCCATGTTGGCAATAAGATCACACAGAACCTGATATATAAGACTTCAAGATTGTTACTTGCAACATTCACCCCTGAAACTTACTGAGATATCCCAAATTAGATTCAGACAGTACCCAGGATTTGATGCCCCATTTGTGAGGTTTACTCCTGACATACTTAAAGCCAACCCCATAACGGAAAGAAATTATAACCTTATTTATGATATTGTCTTTTTCAGAATTTTAATCATTTTCAAGCATATCTAAAACAATTAGGAACATCACACAGTATATCCAGCAACTTTGTCACTTTCCATACTTTGTTTTATTTCATGATATCTTCTTGAAAAAGTCTTCTTTATAATTATGATATATTCTTTAGAATATTGAATGATTTTAGCCACAAAAAGGTATTTTTATGATATATTGTCATCTATATATTTTTATCATATACACCTAGCACAGGTAAAGACTGGTATTAACAGATTATTACTCATATGGAAATCTGATCTCTAATCAAATAAAACGGAATTCTGCTAAGTTGTCGCTGTGTCAGTACTACTGTATGGATGTACCACATGGACATTAATAAAATGCATGGAGAAAAAACTAGATGGGAACTATACAAGAATGCTATATACTGTTTTGAGCAAATTCTGTACAAAACAGCATCTGTATGGCCACTTACCTCCCATCTCAAAAACTATCCAAGTAAGACAAACAAGACATGTGGGACACTGCTGAAAAAGCAAACAATGTTCTTCTGTGGACTCTTACACATGTGTCGGTGTTGGCCAACCTGCAAGAATTTGCAGCAACTCTATGCAAAACATTGAATGTAGTTTAGAGGACCTCCTGCGAGTGATGATAGGGATGGATGGAGAGAGAGAGTTAAGGAAATCCATGCTGTCAGTGCAACATGATGATTATTATATATTGTGTATAATAAACTAGGTAACCTTTTTATGTTCAAAAACATATCTCATGTAATGAATGACCCTTTGTTTTTGGGGGTGGGTGGGTGAAAAATAAGTTTTAAAAGGATGTTCATTATATAGGTATATCAATGTGAGATTATTATATTTCCCTATTAGTGCCAGAAGTTGGTGTTAATGTTTAAGATTAGATTCAGTTTAGTAAATATTGTTAGCTGACCAGCAAGGACTTATATACATCAGCTTTGTGTGGATACTGGATGCAGTCTAGAGGAGTTGCCAGGAGCAAATGGATGATAGGGACTAATGGTTAGAGAACCAGGGAATCTCTTTGGTATCAGCATGACATGTAGAAGAGGTATTAGGACTCTCACTGTATAATCTAAATAGCCAGATGTACGTGAGAGACTTGGAAGAAGGGAAACAAGAGAAAACTGAATGTAACTGAGAACAATTTCCTTGGGATTATAATAGGTGTTTCTTGAATTAATCGCATTGAAATGGATAATATAAGGAATGAATTTGGAATTCTAAATACAATCACTGACATTATCAAGAAGAAAAGATTGTTTGTTTTTTGTTAGCATATCAACCCTTTTTGGGTCATTTAACACTGAATCAAGTCATTTGTTTTTATATTCTTTGGTATTGTTTATATCATATTGGTTAGGTCTTTAAATTTTTCCATTTAGGCCCACTGCTTTCAGGAAGGACATTATAGTGTCCACTATAGTTTTTTTTTAAAAATAGTTCTTTCATAGAGCTTACGTTGTAAAATCTTTCTCTTGTAGGGGCCAGATCAATGCATACAATGAGAATGTTTCATTGTGTAGACAATCTGGCATGCATGGTACATTGGTTGCTCTTCTTCTTTAAGCAAGAAAGAATGTGTAATTCTTGTTTGATCTATGCACTGTCTGGATAATACTACTTCTTCCTTACGGCTTTTTTTAAAGTTTTGCTTTCATTCTCCTAGTATATGTTTGATTTCTAGAAGTTTGTTGTATTTATTGTTGTTCCAGTGATGCTGCTTTTGTTGTTGTGTATATGTTTATTTTGAAATTTAAGTCTGTATATGGAATCTTAAAAAAAAAAAAAGATTGAAGAGGTTTGGTCACATGATATGCAAAAACAATGTCATCTGTTAAGCATTTATACAAGAACAATGTAACCAATCGATGAAGACCTTGCAAATACAAAACTACCTCTGCTAAAAGAGGTACATTTGGTGTTAGCGTTATCATCATAGAAAATGGACATTGCAACCTGAGTTCAAATGGTAGACAAGACTATTTGTAATTATCATAGTGCTAATAATTTTGGCAAAGGTATGATTTCAGCTATTCTCTCTCCAGCTCTGGATAAATAGTAGGGCAGACTGAGATCTTTTATTTTGGTATGGCATCTATCCTAGAACTTCGACTACGGTTGCCAACTTTACTTTCTGTCATTTTACAAGGATGGCTTTGGCATTAAATAACCCATGATGATTGATATGCCATTAAACAAAGAAATCAAACCAAAGCATAAACTACATCAGATAGTGAGGCTCCTGTACAAGAATTAAATTTTATTGCCACTTCCGAAGTGGTAGTATTTTTTTCGGCTCCCATTTATAGTTTAAATGGATCTGTTTGACATAATGTTTAAAATTATTGTGCATTTAATAAATTGTCTCTTAAAATATTAATATTCCAGGTAAGTATGAAGTGTTCATCATTTTAAAATGATAGTGAAGATTCATTTTTGTATCATATATAATTGGAGACTATGATTGTTTAACTGACTTTGGCATGAAATAACCCAAGAAGAGTTGACATGCCATAAAACCAATCAACTTTTACTTTTTACCTAATTTTTTTTTCTATTTCTTTTTTCAGGTGAGTACCAATTTTTCTTCAGTGGCAAAAGGTAAGATTTTTACGTAATGAAAATATATATTATGCAATATGTATTCTCATTATGAATTATTATTATTATTATTGTTATTAATAATAATAATAATAATCCTCTGTATATAATCAGTTAATGTTTCAATCTATCCATTAGGCTGATTTAATATAAGTAGGTCCCATGATTTTTTTTATGTGATTAGAGGATCTTCATCAAAGTTTGATTTTTGAGGCAAACTGATGATGAAAAGTTTAAAGCTGAAAAGTTTAAAGCCTGACCAAGAAACTCTCATGGAATCTGATTAAATGAGGTCTATTTTTCAACAGTCCAAGCACTTCTTTCATCAATGTTGCAGTGCTTGGATCCCATTGGTCAAAAAAGTCATCAACAGAAGATATGTCATTGTCATGTGAAGCCCAATTGGCTTAGGCTGTAGAATACACAGGCTGTAGCTCTGCAAGGGGTAGGACCCCCTTGTCAATGAGCGTTCTGTATATGGCATTAAACAACCTGATGGTCAGGCTCCAGTAATGCTGGAGCTTTGGGGAATGCAGAGTACCTCTTCAATGTGATTACTCCCAGGTCCACTCTGACTCGTAGCGTTAGCATCTGATAGGTTCCTATTTATGGGTCAGACATCTATGGGTTTGACATCTAAACTATGTGCAAACAAATGTCTTGCATTAAATTGAATTATAAGAAATAGAACTGTTTCATCATTTGACTGTATGTAACCAAATGGCTGATGTCTAATTGAATTATTAGTGATACATAACAATACTTAGAACCATTTAACTGTATGCAAATGAATGAGTAATGTTGAATATAATAATTAGTGTTAAATAGCAATACTTGTAACCACTTCCCTGTGTTCAAACAAATGATTAATATTGAATTGAATTATTAGTGTTTGATAGCAATAATTGAAATGATTAAACTGTGTAGAAAAAATAGCAATACTAGAGTGCAAACAAATTAGTTCAAACTCATTTAAAAATGAAATTACTCTCAAAGTATTCACTTACAAATTATATGTATACCTATTTGAATGATTAATAGTAAATAGAATTATTTGTTTTTGATAGAAATGCTTGATATCATTTAACTGTTCACTTAAAAGGTTTTTTTAAAAATGTTATCTACAAAATGTGTTTACAAATCATCTTTATTTTGTATATATCTATAAAAGGGATTTGGAGGTGCCCGTGGTGTAATGGTTATCCTCGCAGGAAATGGATTCGGCGACACGAGTTCAAATCCTGGACGAGACTGATGGCATTTCACATAGCACTAATACCCTAGGGAAAGGTATGAATCCAATTATTCTCCCTCCAGCTATGGGTAAATAGTAGGACAGACTAGGTTCTTCAGCCTTGGTGAGGCAACTAGTCTAGGAGAAGGAAAACTCTGAATTCAAACCTGTTAAACTCCACTTAAAAGATTGACCTTGTATCATATCCTGCCCGAGTGCAGGGTTGGTAAATATGATATGATATGATAAAAGGGATTTGGCATTAAATAATCTACAATGGTTGATATGCCATAAAATCCAACCAACCAACCAATCATCTTATGAAATTTTCAGCCCACCCTTCTACTAATTGGGGTAAATGTTTTTTTTTTATTTTGTTTTTGTACCTTTTATGTTGAAAATCATCAGAAGAACTTATACTGTATATAATTGAAGACCATAATGATTAAACTGACTTTAGTATAACCCAACAAGGGTTGACATAACATAAAAACAACCTACCCACCAGCCATATAATTGCTTATGAGATATTAGTATTAGATAAGAATACTTGAAACCATAAAACTGTGTGAAAATTATTTGTATTTGAGAGGAATATTGAAATCATAACTGTATGCCATTATTTATCCAGAGTGGTTGTACCTATTTGGGTCGCATCTATGTGGGTCAGATAGATTAGTTTGAGATAATGTTTAAAATGATTGTGAACTGCGTTAATATATTGCCACTTAGAAAAGGTGACATTGTAACTATTTATGAAGTGTTTACCTGTTTAAAATGATTGGGAAGATTTTGGTACCTTTTATAATTGCAGACGTTGATTGTTAACCTGACTTTGCTATAAAATAATCCAACAACTGGTAGTACTATTTATGGTCAAATAGATTTATTTGAAAATTATTTGTATTAGATAGGAATACTTGAAACCATATAATTGTGAACAGATATCTGATTATAGCAAATAAAGTACAATTAAAAATACAATGGGATATGGAAACTGATTATGACTGAAATCAAACATTTAGAAATGAATGCCCCCTCCCCACCCCAAAAGATTGAGGTAACTCCTGATTATGACACTAACCTGCATTTGGGAGGTAAAGCTCCACTCACTCCTTTATTGCCATTACTCCCTGGTCGACTTTGACCCAGGACGGTAGTACTTATTAGGGTCCCATCTATTGGTCAAATAGATTTGTTTGAAAATTATTTGTATTAGATAGAAATACTTGAAATCATATAATTGTGTTCAGTTATATACCTGCAGTGGTAGCACTTATTAGGGTCCCATCTATGGATCAAATAGATCTATTTCAGAACCTGTTTAAAATGATTTTTTTACTACATTAACACATTGACTCTTAAAAGGTTGCTAACCTTTCTTAAATGAATATACCAAAATTATATGACTGTGTACAAATTAATTGTATTACATAAGGGTTCTTGAAATCATATAATTGTGTCCAATTATATATCCACAGTAGTGGATCATTGGCCTAGTGTGTAGAGTGTTCGCCAATGATCTGGGAGACCTGGGTTCAATCCGAGGTCGTGTCATACCAAAGACTTTAAAAATGGTACTTGATACCGCCTTGCTTAACACTCAGCAAACTAAGGTACATATCAAGGGTAAAGTGGAGCAATCCAGGGAAAGGAGTAGTGCCTTCTCCTACACCTCAGTGTAGTAGCTATTAGAAAGGGAGCCTTCTGGTCGCCCTCGACTATGGGCGCCAACTTTACTATATACCCATAGTAGTAGCACTTATTAAGGAGGTGCCCGTGGTGTAATGGTTATCGTCGTAGGAAATGGACATGGCGACATGAGTTCAAATCCTGGACGAGACTGATGGTATTTCACATAGCACTAATACCCTAGGGAAAGGTATGAATCCAATTATTCTCCCTCCAGCTATGGGTAAATAGTAGGGCAGACTAGGTTCTTCAGCCTTGGTGAGACAACTAGTCTAGGAGAAGGAAAACTCTGAATTCAAACCTGTTAAACTCCGCTTAAAAACTGACCTTGTGTCATATCCTGCTGGAGCGGAGGGGTTGGGTAAATATGCTTATTAGGGTCCCATCTATGGGTTAAATAGATCTGTTTGAGATCCTCTTTCAAATGATTGTGAACTGTATTGGTTCTTAAAAAAGGATTTCAATTTACTATAACTATAAAGTGTGTTCATCTATTCAAAATGATTGTAAAGATACATTTTTTGTTCCTTATTTAATTGGTAATCATAATTATTTGACCGATTTTGGTGCTGAAAATCATCATCTGTTGAAGAATTAATAATAGCTTATTGAACTATAAGTCAATGAAAATAATTTGAATTAACATAGAGGGACACACTTCATATGGTGTAATATGGTTGGCTAGTTAGATTTACAGATCATTAATAGTGAATTTGATTTTCACTCAGTGCTCCATACTTCTGGCCTTGAACTACATCTAAGGTAAACTTAGTAAATAACTATATAGCTTTATAAGAGGAACCTCACATGATGTAATGCTTAACAAGCTAGATTAGCAGACTATTGTTTGTGAGTTCAATTTTCATTGGGCACCCCAGACTTCTTGCTTTGTGCCACATTGAAGCTAAGTTTAGTAAAAATAACTTGCCACATTTATGTACAGTAGGTATTATAAATAACTTGGACACTTCTTGTGGTGTAATGGTTAACAAGCTAGATTAACAGACTATTGTTAGTGAGTTTGATTCTCATTACGTGCCTTATACTTCTGGCCTTGTACCTCATTTAAGTTCAGTAAATAACAAATATTTTCCTGTTGTGTAAACAAAATTAGTATAAATTATGAGGGTTTTTGTTAATTATTTTCACATTTGGAATCACTTGAAAGTACAATGACTAACACAGTTTTCTTTTTATAAAAATTTTGAAAAGAACTTTTAAAATTTTAGGTCCAGAAGTATTTGGGAAGCATGACTAAACTTTTTCATTTGAGTAAATGACTCTAAGTTTCTTTTTATATAGTAACGGTCTTCAAGTAATTAGAAGAATTTGTACTGTATTTAATTGAAGTTCATAATTCTAAAACTGACTTTGGTATAAAATAACCCAACAAGGGCTGACATGCCACAAAATCAACAAACCAACCTAAAGTTAAGTTTTAACTTTTTAGAATTTTTTGAGTTAGGATTGTGTAACAAAAAATTATTTTCATGTTTGCATTTGGATATTAGTTTGTGTCTGTAAAATGTTGTTATGGCTTATAAATGGTAATTCTGGGCTTGTGTGTGTGTGCAAACCACAAGTCGATATGTTTGTCAGTTGCAGGATAGTTGTGAGTGAAAGTGAAAGTTAAACAGGGTTAAAAAGAAAAGAATTTGAAAAAATTTAGGTCAGGAAATATTTGGGAAAGATGACTCAACTTTTTTATTCAAGTGAATTAGTTTTTTTAGTTTTTTCCTTCTCATTGGTTGGAAAATTTTGATATTATTTATAATTTTAAAGTAATAAAATTTTGATATTATGTCTAATTTTAAAGTAATAAGCAGTTATCAATTTGACAGAAAAATGAAAAATGAATTTATAGATTGCTAGAACTTATGCTAGAAGATTTTTAAAAATCAGTTGGATTGTCTGCCTTTGCTTGCCGGATTAATTTTTCTTGTTATTGTTCTTGGGGGGCAACATGAGTAGTTGCCATATTGACATTGATAAAGGCATGAAAGTAAATTTCTTTTGCTCCGCATGCTGTTGGAAAAGGATGCATGCTTCACCCCAAAGGACTACAGCATTTATGCCATTAGAATACCTCTTTTAACCAAGTACAACACATAACCAAATGACATAATTTGCCTAGTAGGTAAAATGGACTGGTTGTTATTTTCATTTTTCACTCACTTCTTATCTTGGTTCTTATTTTCTTTAGACAATAAAAGTTATAAGATTTGTTTTGGATTCTTCCTGAATGAAATTTTATATTTAAAAAAAAAAAATGACCTGTTGATTCAGAGTGGGGTTTAGAATATACTGACTGTATCTCCTGCTGAGGGATAAGACCCCCTCCTCCCAAAATGGGTGTCCTGATTATGAAACTAAACTTCATCTGATGATGAGGCTTCAGTTCTGCAGAGGACCTCTTCATAGCCATTACTCCCAGGTCCACTCTGATCTAGAGTTGGAGTACCTGTTAGGATTCTATCTATGGATCAAATAGGTCCATTTAAAAATTATTTGTATACAACAGGAATAGTTGATGCCATATCACTGTAAATTATTTGTATTAAAAAAAAAGTTACTTGAAGCTGTAAGTGTTCACTAAAGATTATTATCATTATTATTCGTTACTTGAAACCATATAACTGTGTCTAAACAAAAATAATTGCTCAAACCATATAATTATTAGTAATGGATAAGAAAGCATACAACAGTGTGCAAATTATTTGTATTATATTGGAATACTTGCTGAAAACTGTTAATCCTAGACAGCTTTATATACCATTAAGAATACTTACAAAATCAGATCGATAAGATTAGAGACTTGGTGGAAGATAGACAATCTAGGATAGCATGGCAAACGATAAACAGAGTGAGCAGTAGGAAGAGCACTGTGAAAGCTAAACTGAAAGCTACCAACCAACAAGAACGAATACAACTATGGAAAAAACATTTCAATAATTTACTCAGAAACCCTCCAAAAGTTACACATGAACCAATCACGAGAATTATAAGTAAACAATTAGACATCAAACTAGGACTGTTTACACAAGAAGAACTCGACTCGGTACTAAGAAAAATTAAAAATAGAAAAACAACAGGGCTTGATGAAATACCTCCAGAAGTATGGAAGACCAGACAATTTGACGACATACTGCTCTGACACTGTAATGCTGTATATAATCAAAACCCAATAGACAGATGGATGACAGCATGTATCCTTCTCTTCTCTAAAAAGAGCGACCTTGGATGAGCCAAGAACTACCAAGGTATAACACTTACATCCATAGCGCCAAGATATACAATGCTCAATGCTCTACTTCGCAACTGCATAGAATCCAAAATTGAGAAGATACTTTGGAAGAACCAAAATGGCTTTCGGAGGAATTGATGATGACGTCACAAATTTTGACTATCTGTTGAATTCTTGAAGGTGTATGTGCAAAAAACCTAGAGGCAACAATATTGTCAAATTCGCCAAGGCCTTTGACTCCATTCACAAAGGAAAGATGGAGCAAATACTACTCGTTTACAGCCTACCCAAAGAAACCGTTGCAGCCATAATGATGATATATAGAAACACAAAAGTAAAAGTCCATTCCCCGGATGGAGACACAGACTACTTTGACATTGTAGCAGGTGTATTGCAAAGAGACACATTAACCCACTACCTCTTTATCATCTGTCTAGACTACGTGCTTAGAACATCTATTGATAAAATGAAAGAAAATGGTCTCCAGTTAATAAAGGAAAGAAGCAGAAGGTACCCTGCACAAACAATTATGGATGCGGACTATGCTGATGACATAGCACTTCTAGTAAATGCACCTGCCCAAGCTGAAACCCTGCTGCATAGTCTGGAATGAGCAGCTGCAGGCATAGATGACCCCTTCACATGGACGAGCAAAGGCAGGACGACCAACTGGAACCAACATACATTATTATGTGCCGATACAGGATGTAGCCTGAAGACCAGCCAGAAGCAATGGATGATAGAGAAGGGTGGTGAGAAAGGGTCAGGGATATCCATGCTGATGGTGCGATGTGATGATGATAATGACACTCTCTTCTTATCTTTGTTTATATATAGCTTACATATCAGTAAAAGTTATAAGATTTGTATTTTAGATATTTTTCTGAATAGAATTTAATATTTTATTGAATATTGGGATATACAGCCATTTTGTTTTTGAGAGGTTTGAAATATTCAGAATAATTTCAATATAATATATAACTTGGAAATCTGGATAATATTCATCATGATCATCAAAGTGTGCCGACAACATGTATTCCTTTGAGTTTTGCTTGGATGGTTTGCTTGATGGGAGGTAAGTGGCTGTACAGCTGCTGTTTAGTAAAGTACTGCTTCCAGGATTTGTTTAAAACAGTATGCAGCATCCTTGTGTAGTTCCCATCTAACTTTTTCTCCAAGTGTTTTACTAGAGTTAAAGTGGTGCAGCTATACAATAGTATTGACATGACTACAGCTTGGAAGAATTCCTCTTTTATTCATGGTACATTTTTATAAGGACTTGAAATGGTTATGAAAAACTTGGAATTCAAAGATTATCCTTTTTGAAGTGGAACTTATGAAATGGCCGAATATTACAATTTTGGGGATTGAGTGTGTGATGATTTGAGGGAAATTATGATGATTTATTGATATGTGAATTAAATAGGAAAGAAGATATAAAAAAAAAAAAAGGAAATGGTTTATGTAGGAAAATTTTTTATGCTATCTGCATGCATGTGAAAGAACTAAAACGTAATTACCTACCTACTTGACAATTGTCCTTTGGATAGTGTGTATTATGTATGTATTTTTGGCCTAGTGAGTAGAGTGTTCGCCAATGGTCCGGTAGACCGGGGTTCAATCCCAGGTCTGGTCATACCAAAGACTTTAAGAATGGTACTTGATACCTCTTTACTTAACACTCAGCATTATAAGTTACGTATCAAGGGTAAAGTGAAGCAATCCAGGGAAAGGAGTAGCGCCCTCCCCTACAACTAGTAGGTGTAGTAGCTATTGTAAAGGGAGCCTTCAGGTTGCCAACTTTACTTTTTACGGATGTATTTACGCAAATCTTCCACCACATGTCCTACATTGATGGTGATGCTTCAGTCTTAGAGTTTGGGAATGGTGGCATACTCTTTCATTGACATTACTCTCAGGTTCACTCTGACCTGGAGTGGGAGTACCTATTAGGATCCAATCTATGGACCAAATAGAAATATTTAATCAATTTCTGTACTTGAAAGCTTTTAACTTTGTGTAAATAAATGACTGATGTTGAATCGAATTATTAGTATTACATTTCAATTCTTGGAATCATTTAACTACATGCGAATTAATAAATAATGTTAAATAGAACAATTAGAGTTAAATAGTTGTACTTGAAATCATGTAACTGTGTGCAAATAAAACTATTAGTGTTAGATAGCAATACTTGAAACCATTTAACTGTGTGCAAACAAATGAGCTTTGGCAAAAAATGGTACTTTGATCCTGCCTTGTTTAACACTCAGCATTATCAGGTGAGGATCAAGGGTAAAGTGGAGCAATCTAGGGAATGGAGTAGCACCCTCCCCTACACCTCTGTGTAGTAGCTACTGAAAAGGGAGCCTTAGGGTCACCCTCGACTAAGGTCGCCAACTTTACTTATATATAAACAGGATTTGGCATTAAATAACCTACAAGAGTTGATATGTGATAAAACACCACCAACCAACCCTCTACTAAGAACAGGGTGTGATGCAAAGTCAATTTTTAAGCTAGAGTACAGTTGGTTTGAATTCAGTTTTCCTTTTTCTAGACTCTAGGCTGCCTTATTATTTACATATAGCATTAGGGAGAAAAAATGGATTCATGCCTTTCTCAAGAGTATTAGCACAAAATGAAATACAAACAGCTTCATTCAGGATTTGAAATCAGGTTTCCTGATTCCATTTTTTTACAATGATAACATTTCCAATATGTGCTGCTGCTCTATGTGTAGTTTACAACTGATATAAAACCAGGACCCTGGAAATTGGGTTTCACAAACAGATGAAACTGACTCCTTGCTGCTACTGCGTGCCGTCTGAAAAGGAGAGTAAATTATTTTTATGCCTTTACTTAAACACTGGGATGTCACTATGGCAATGGAGGCGGTTGTTTCCTACTAGGTGTGTGGAAAGAGACTGTTGCAAGCAAGGGAAGTAATCCCACATATGATTGATAGAAGAAAGAATTATAAAAAAATTAAACAAAGAACTTTTTCCTTTAAATCTTTGTTGCTCATCTTTAAATGTCTCTGTGTGCGTGTATCTTTTAAAAAGATTTATTTATTTATTTTTTGTATAATCAGAATTTCAAAGCAACACTTGGTAACTGAAGCACAATGAAAATCATTTATGCTCGGTTGTAATGAGTTGTAATTACAATGCTCATAAGATCCTTTTGTAATTGCTTTTAGTCACAAACTCAATTGTAAAAATAGAAATTAAAAAAAAAAAAGAAATTGTTGGTTTATTGAAAAAATATCTTCAGATGGATGATAAAAAACATTGAATGAAAAATACAAATTGTTTTTGAATTATTATCTCTCATTCAAAATGACTGATTTTTTTTTTTTTTTTTTTTCATAACCCTCATATGTTTTGTGAGCAGTCTTTCTGAAATTGTCAGTCTTGTGTTAAATATTTTGATTTCTTTAATGGTTGTAAGGAGTTAAAATTGATAATAATCAATTTAAATGGCGTTACATTGTTAGTGTCAGTTCTCTCTCATAATTGTTCAGACTACGATGAGAATGACTTGTTTTGATAGAAATCAAGCATTATCAGAATGTAAAGGAATTTATTTCCAAAAATAGGTCTTCATTAATGGGGGGGGGGAGAATCATGATGATTTATATAGAGTACAGGAAAGATTACAGTATATATTCGTATAATGAACGACTTTTTAAGACCAATTTTTTACCTCTAAAACAAAGAGTCCTTCTTAATACGAAATATGTTTTTGAAACATTGAAGCTTACATTATTTCTAGGTTTTAAACTTACCTTAACTTTGATTCAAAATGTCCTCTGTAAAGCCTATACCAAAAAAAAAAACCATTAATATTTTTTTCTTAACATTGCTTACTATTTATAACACCTGTTCATATGAGATGTACAAATATCATAAATAGGAAACAAAGTTACATAAAAACTTCATTATCTGAACCAAAAGCTTTCATTTAGACATTAGGTAGTAGGCTACATCAAGGTCTAGACTACATGGTTTATTTCTGGTATTGCAGTGATTTTGATTTTATTACAGTAGTTTTGAAATTATAAAATAAATGTTCAAATTTTTTCCTTTTATGTCAGTAGATGTTATTTTATCTAAGCTTTGCTTAGATATGACTCAAAAGCCTCAGCTTGCTGACATCACCTGCCGTTAGCTTAAGTGGTCACCCATCTAAGTATTGAATAGGTTCATCACTGCTTAACTTCTGTGATCTAGCAGGAACCAGTGCTTTCAGTGTGACTTGACTGTAAGTGCGATGCCATTGGATGTTAAAGAAATATTTTTGTAAATTAGCATAGCCAAAAATTAGGAGTCGTTCATTATACTCACTATATGATAAAAATACCTCGGCTTCAATGCTAAATGAGTTTACTTATTGCTTGGGAGATATTTTTGATGTTTCTGTATAACCCATAAAAAAGTGGCCATGAGTCAGATTAAAGTTTGTAAATACAGTATCGCTTTTCAGACTAAGCTTTGTGAATATCGTATCGATTACACCCCAAAAGATTTTGATGCAAAGTTAAATTTCTTTTTAAATCAATAAAACTCAGATCTTATTTCTTGTGTGACATTATACAATCCAAATGGATATCACTTGGTATTCTTTATTAACAAACTTTACAACTATGAAATTTTGCAACCAAAAATAAAATTGCATAAATATGTATATACATTAGAGTGTACATCTCTTCTAAACTGCTGCGTATGCACATTTTTTTTTCATTATGGGATTTCAATTCTGTAGATTTGCCTAACAATATCCATCTTGGTGTTATTATGTTTCACTAGAAATGATTGAATACAGGTATCTTTGGTTTATAAGAAAATTAACTTTTTATAAAAAAATAGAGGTATACTTATTTATGGACAAGACTGTAATACCTAATTATATCTATTTTGATTGATGGCATCGCACTTACAGTCAAGTCACACTGAAAGCACTGCTAGATCAAAGAAGTTAAGCTGTGATGAACCTGTTCAATACTTAGATGGGTGACCACTTAAGCTAACAGCAGGTACTGTCAGCAAGCTGAGGCTTTTGAGTCATATCTAAGCAGAGCATCGATTTTGATTGTATAATATTCCACTAACAATAAAATAATGGTATGTTTTATAAGAAAATTAACTTTTACAAAAATCGTTGGCAGTGTACTTATTTATGGACAAGACTGTAATACCTAATTATATCCATTTTGACTGTATAATGTTCCACTAGAAATAATAAAATGCTGGTATCTTTCATTTTGAAGAAAATTAACTTGCTAATGAGGATACGTATTTACAAACTTAGTCTGGTATATAGTCAATTATTTATAGATGACACTATATCCTCCTTTGATGTATAATTGTATCATATATATATATATATATATATTCTGATGAAGTTCTTTAAATAAAGATTGAAATATCAAAATTGCTGAATCCATTATCAGTGTTGGTTTATCCACTTTTCCACTTATTTTTATCATCTTGTCAGATTTACCAAAATCTACCATTTCTCCAGTATCCTATAATTATTGTAAGTATTTATTTAGTTTACATTAATCTGGCTCAAGGCCATTAGTGTATGAGGCATGCTATGAAGATCAAACTCTCTACTCTTGTGAGGATTTGTAAGTCAAAGTTATTAACATTGCTGTATTGAGGTGCTTGTGGCAACATGAGTTCAAATTCAGGCGGGGGGGCATCCTTGTGGTGAAATGGTTAAAGTGATGGACTGCAGAATCGTAGTAAGCGAGTTTGTGCTCCAGTTGCGCTATTATGTTCACTTTCAGGCAAATACCTTTGATAATAGTGCCACTGGAGTTTGAACTTGCTTACAATGATTCCGCAGTCCAGCACTTTAACCATTACACCATGATGACACCCCCAAAGATTGTAATGGTATCACTGCATTACTTGATGTTAATGAAAGCTAATTGCACCCTTAAGATTTTCATTTGTGTTTAATACTTTTATTTGGATTAGGTCTTGGGATTGTAAATGAGAATATCTTGTTTTGCAATTGGCTTCAGTTTAAACAAAAACAAATGGTTAAGGTTTTTTAATGTACTGTCTCCTGAGTGATAATCCCAAAATACTACGGCTTAATGACTGGAGTTGTAGAATGCACCAATCGCATCTCTGTAAGACCCCTGCTAATGAGTGTCTTGGATATGACACTAAATTATCTGATGATAAAGAAGCAGTTGTATCGATACTGTTGTATGGATGCACTACTTGGACGCTAACTAAACGGCTGGAGAAGAAGCTAGATGGCAATTACACAAGAATGTTGCGAGCAACATTGAACGAGTCCTGGCGGCAACACCCCACAAGGCACCAACTATACGGCCACCTGCCTCCCATCACGAAAACTATCCAAGTTCGATGAACCAGACATGCAGGTCACTGCTGGAGAAGCAGAGACGAGCTCATAAGTGATGTACTCCTATGGACCCCACATATGGCCGGGCAAAAGCAGGATGACCAGCTTGAACATACATACAGCAGCTATGTGAGGATACGGGATGTAGCCCTGAAGACCTGTCAGAGGCGAAGAATGATAGGGAGAAGTGGCGTGAGAGGGACTGGGATATCCGTGCCTGTGGCACGACATTGATGATGATGAGAGTAGCCCTTCATTGTTATTAGTTTTGGGTTCACACTGACTCAGAGTGGTAGTACCAGTTAGGGTCCTATTAAATAGAACTTTTCAATTATTTACTCTACTTGAAACGATTTAACTGTGTGCAAACAAATGATTAAAATTTAAATAAAATGTAGCCTATTTAGTTAGGGTTATAGAATACACCACCTGCATCTCCACAGAGGGGTGAGACCTCCCTAATGAGTGTCCTACACATGATGCTAGATCATCTGGTGGTGGGGCTCCGGTCCTGGAGCTTTGGAGAATATGAAGTACCCCTTCATTACCATTACTCCTAGGTCTATTCTGACCCAGAGCTGTTGTATTGGTTAGGGACCCTAACTATTATATAGAACTATTTGATTATTTTATATACTTGAAACCAATTGTGTGAAAACAAATGACTGTTAAATTGTATTATTACTATTACATAGTAATACTTGGAACCATTTAACTATGTGCAAACAAATGAATTATATTAAATAAAGTTATTAATATTAAGTAGCAATACTTGAAACCAGTTAACAGAGGGCAAATAAAACTATTAGTGTTAAAAAGCAATACTTGAAAGAAACTTGTTTAAAAAGTCACCTGAAAAACTGTTCACCTAAAATTCATGTCTAATATCGATGTATAACCAGAATCAAGTGTTGATATACCATTAAACCAAATAATCTAACCTTAAATTAGTGTGAGCAATATTTGAACCTATTTAACTGTGTGAAAACAATAAATAGCAACACCTGGTATTGTATAACTGTGTGCAAACAAATGATTATTATTATTAAATCAGAATAGTTATTTGAAACCATATAATTGTATATAAATTAATAGTATTAGATAGGAATACTTGAAATTACACCACTATGTGCAAATTATTTGTATTAGAAAGGAATATTTGAAACCATTTAATGATGTGTGAGGAAATGATATCGACAAATAAAAATGTGCAATTTAGAAATTCAGAAATAAAGAATCATTCATTGGCCTAATGAGTAGAGTGTTTGCCAATGGTCTGGGAGACCAAGGTTCAATCCCAGGTCGAGTCATACCAACAACTCAAAAAATGGTACTTGATGTTGCCTTGCTTAACACTCAGCATTATAAGGTAAGGATCAAATGTAAAGTGGAGCAATCCAGGGAATGTAGTAGCTGTTGAAAAGGGAGCCTTCGGGTCATCCTCAACTAAGGTTGACAATGACAACTTTTTAGTTACTTGAAACTATATAACTGCTTCAAATACTTGAGACTATATAATTTCTCCAAATACTTGAGACTATATAATTGTGTGTAAACAAAGGTTTATCAAATCGTAATAGTTACTTGTAACCATAAAATCACTTGAATTATTAGTATTTAGGAATACTTGAAACTGTACGATTGTGTGAAAATTTGTATTTGATAAAAATACTTGATCTCATACAATTGACTATTATCTAATAGAAATAATTACTTTAAACCATATAATTATTAATATTAGATAGAAATACTTGAAACCATATAATTATTAGTATTGGATAGGAATACTTGAAACCATATAATTATTAGTATTAGATAGGAATACTTGAAACCATATAATTATTAGTATTGGATAGGAATACTTGAAACCATATTATTAATATTAGATAGGAATACTTGAAACCATATAATTATTAGTATTGGATAGGAATGCTTGAAACCATATAATTATTAGTATTAGATAGAAATACTTGAAACTATACAACTGTGTGAACATTATTTGTATTATATAAGAATATTTTAAATGAATGGTGCAAACAAATGACTATAGACAAATTTTAAAAAGTGCAATGGAACTATGAAATGTTGTTATGATTGTAATCAAATTTTGGCATTAAATAACCCATGAGGATGTTGATATGCCAAATAAAGTGCAATGGAACTATGAAATATGTTATGATTGTAATCAAATTTTGGCATTAAATAACCCATGAGGATGTTGATATGCCAAATAAAGTGCAATGAAACTATGAAATATGTTATGATTGTAATCAAATTTTGGCATTAAATAACCCATGAGGATGTTGATATGCCAAATAAAGTGCAATGGAACTATGAAATGTTGTTATGATTATAATCAAATTTTGGCATTAAATAACCCATGAGGATGTTGATATGCCAAATAAAGTGCAATGAAACTATGAAATATGTTATGATTGTAATCAAATTTTGGCATTAAATAACCCATGAGGATGTTGATATGCCAAATAAAGTGCAATGAAACTATGAAATATGTTATGATTGTAATCAAATTTTGGCATTAAATAACCCATGAGGATGTTGATATGCCAAATAAAGTGCAATGGAACTATGAAATGTTGTTATGATTATAATCAAATTTTAGCATTAAATAACCCATGAGGATGTTGATATGCCAAATAAAGTGCAATGAAACTATGAAATATGCTATGATTGTAATCAAATTTTGGCATTAAATAACCCATGAGGATGTTGATATGCCAAATAAAGTGCAATGAAACTATGAAATATGTTATGATTTTAATCAAATTTTGGCATTAAATAACCCATGAGGATGTTGATATGCCAAATAAAGTGCAATGGAACTATGAAATGTTGTTATGATTATAATCAAATTTTAGCATTAAATAACCCATGAGGATGTTGATATGCCAAATAAAGTGCAATGAAACTATGAAATATGCTATGATTGTAATCAAATTTTGGCATTAAATAACCCATGAGGATGTTGATATGCCAAATAAAGTGCAATGGAACTATGAAATATTGTTATGATTGTAATCAAATTTTAGCATTAAATAACCCATGAGGATGTTGATATGCCAAATAAAGCAAGCCATTCAAAACTTATCAAATATTAACATTCAATGCTTCTAAACTTTGTTTTTTTAATAAACAGTTGATGAATTAATTCTATGCGTATTCAGTATTTAAGAAAAGAGGTGCTTAACCCATTTAAAAAAATTAATTTTCCTATATGTTAACCTATATTTGTATTTTATAATTTATATGAGGGTCATTCGATAAATTAGGGGAATTTTTTTGAAAAAAGCAAAGTAAATTTTCTATTCAATGAATGTAAACTTTGCATTGTTTGAAATTGGGTTATAGAAAAAAATATTTTAATCTTGCAAAAATATTTCTTTAATGGTAGCAAATCAAACAAAATGCTTCAAGATTGAACAGAGGTCTGTCATCAAATTTTTTGTGGCTGAGACATGCAAACCAGGTGAAACTTACAGAAGAATTTGTGATGTGTTCAGAGAAGAAACATGTTTTAGTCAAAACAATGGTTTGCCACAATGAACCTGAGTTGAAAAGGCAGTTCATGCAGTGGAAACATATAGACTCTCCGGTAAAGACAAAGATCTGGGTATGATAGTCAATAAAGAAGGGCATGCTGACAGTCTTCTATGAAAGAACCTATCACTGTTGGTTTTATTTTGTTTCTTTGTTTAATGTCATATCAACCTTCATGGGCGATTTAATGCTAAATTCATCCTTATAGAAGAACAACAGTGATACTATTTAACCCACCCTCAGCTGGAGTGGGGATAAGAGGGTTCATGCCTTTCTTAAGGGTATTAGTCCGAAATTGAACATGATAGTGTGACTGGGGTTAGAATTCTCTGACTAAATTGTTGCAGCCCAGCATGTTAGCCATTATACCACAGGGATTATTCTCATAACTTGAAGATTTTCTTCAAGAAGGTGCAACTAGAAACAATCCTTCCTATTACCAATTCCTTAGGCAATATTTCACCTTATTTATTGATGACCCTCATACTTAATTCTACTGCTTGATATGTTAAAATATTTAAATTCAATGCAAACAAAGTAAGTTCTAATGATCTGGGGAGTGTAGAGTGCTCCATCATTATCATTACTCCCAGGTCCACTCTGACCCTGAGTGGTAGTAGCTGTTAGTGTTTCATTTATAGGCTAATAGTTAGACAGAATGGGCTATTTAGCTTTTGTTATATAGCCATATTGAATGAGTATCCATGCATGGAGAAATGACACTTTCTCTATAAAAGCATATAAGGTGGTTTTATTCTTTTGTGGGGGTCAAATCTTCTGTAGTGAGAGACAGAGATGGATGGAGGGAGACAAAGACTGACTACTATATTAACTTCTTCTCTTGACCATACTATGCTGTGTTATCTTCAAGGCTCCACTCGGCACTTCTTCTGCTTCTCAGCCAGAGGGGGGTGTATTCAACTGGAGGCCTGCTGTGGGCCGCTGCCCAAGCAGGGTGCTCTCCATGACTGCAAGCTGGCTCTGACTCAAGATTCATACTGATTCCAACTGACTTGGACCCTCACGTGGGCATCTGCATATATCATATCATAATGCTCATGATTTCTGATCAGCCACGTGACTGCTTCTGCTTATTTACACAGATGCATCCTGTTCAGAGGAATCTCTGATTGACAGCTCAATCAAGGATCAATATGCAACACTTTGATTAGGCAACCAATCTTTCTTCTATTATCAGCTCATCCCAGAAATGTGAGGCTGGCTCTCTACAAGCCCACTATAAAGAAAACACCCGTGTGGATAGTCTAATGGTTCTGATCTTTAACTGAACTGTTTGGCTCTCACATGTCATAACCAAAAATAAATTTGCTATGAAAGGTGTAATTGTTTTTGTACTGTTAACATATTCATATTTTTTGCTACAGAGTTTCAATACTGTAGATTTTGGTAATAATAATAATATCTATTTGTTATATAATGCTCTATTAGAAATAATAAAATCTTTGGTTTAGAAGAAAATGAACTTTTTATTAAAGATTGTTTGGGAAATTCTATCTATTTATTTATAAGAGAGATAAAACATAAATATATTGAATTAAAAGATTTTTTACTTTACAGAAAATAGTCATTTATTTCTTCAATCTTAATATATTCATTGAAATGGCTAATTTATCAAATATGAAAAGGATGGGTCTGGTTAGAATTAAATGAGAACCTTTTTGTATAATGAGCTTATAAATACTGAATGTTTCAGGAAAATTGATATCATTTAAGATGTATAAGGTGTCTCAGAAAAATTGATATCATTTGAGATGTATAAGGTGTCTCAGAAAAATTGATATCATTTGAGATGTATTTGGTGTCTCAGAAAAATTGATATCATTTGAAATGTACAACATATTTAAAAAAAATTGATATCATTTGAAATATACAAGATATTTCAGAAAAATTGATATCATTTGAAATATACAAGATATTTCAGAAAAATTTATATCATTTGAAATGTACAACATATTTCAGAAAAATTGATATCATTTGAAATGTACAAGATATTTCAGAAAAATTTATATCATTTGAAATGTACAACATATTTCAGAAAAATTTATATCATTTGAAATGTACCACATATTTAAAAAAAATTGATATCATTTGAAATGTACAACATATTTCAAAAAATTGATATCATTTCATAATCTAATTACCAGTTCTCATTCAGATGATCTTAAATTTTAACACCAAGTGTAGAAACAACTGAAAATTCTATCTTTCATGTTTAAATGTCTTTTCTTTTCCTGTAAATGTAAATTATTAGATTATGAAATTATATAATTTTTTCTGAAACACCTTGGATGTTAGTTAGCTATTATTTTATTTACTTCAGGTGAAATATTGCCCAGTCGGCTGGGGCTGTAGAATACACCGACTGCTTCTCTGCAGAGGGGTAAGAACCCCCCAACGAGTGTCCTGATATGACACTAAACGATCTGATGGTGAGGTTCCAGTAATGCTGGAGCTTTGGGGAATGCGGAGTACCCCTTTATTGCGATTGCTCCCCGGTCCACTCTGGTCTGGAGTGGTAGCACCTGTTAAGGGTCCTATCTATGGGTTGAATAGAACTAAACGGTGGTTGGTGTTTACTGTTTTTATGCGTATTTATGCTAAACTGAATTATCTGAAATTGAACTGTTTTTAACATTGAAACTGTACTTACACTAAACTGAACTATTATATATAACTGCTTGAATAGTTTGAAATAGAGATGCTTTTGACAATTAAACTGTGTACTTATGCTAAACTGAATTGTTTGAAATAGAACTGATTATTTACATAAAAATGGATTTGGCGTTAAATAGCCTACAAAGGTTGATATGCCATAAAACCCAACAAACCAAACCAAAATCAGGTGAAATAGGAAAAGAAAAAAAAACAAAAATGCAAAGGAATCTTTTAAGTAATCATGTTGCATCAATAATCATTTGAAAAAGGTCTGTTGAGTCGAAAATATTTGCATTTGGAATAAGTCAATTTATTTAAGCCAGATTTAGATTCCAGGTAAATTTATTGTATCAGATTAATAGCGGTTATAATATCAGGTTTCCCTAACATTTTATCTCTTTTTATTAAATTCTTAAAAGCAATAAAGAAATTTTGAATATAGCCACAAATAATTTACCATACAATGAATTTACTACACATGCCACATTCATACTAGCCCAATCAGCTGGGGCTGTAGAAGATGTTGACTGCATCTCCGCAGAGGGTTAATAGCCCCTCTCCCACATTAGTATCCTGGATACGATATGAAACCATTTGGTAGTGAGGCTTCAATCCTGGAGCTTTAGGGAATATCAAGTACCCCATTCATTGCTATTACTCCAAGGTTCACTCTATCCTGAAGGGGTAGTACTTGTTAGGGTCCCATTGATGGGGGGGGGGTAAATAGAACTATTTAATCATTTACTATACTTGAAACCATTTGTGTACGAACAAATGAGCTTTGGATCATTTAAAAATAATGTTACCTACAAAATATTTGCTTACAAATCATCTCTCTCTCTCTCTCTCTCTCTCTCTCTCTCTCTCTATTGGCCTAATGAGTAGAGTGTTCACCAATGGTCTGGAAGACCAGGTTTCAATCTCAGGTCGAGTCATACCAAAGACTTAAAAAATGGTACTTGATGCCACCTTGCTTAACTCTCAGCATTATAAGGTAATGATCAAAGGTAAAGTGGAGCAATCCAGGGAATGGAGTAGCAGCCTCTCCTACACCTCAGTGTGGTAGCTATTGAAAAGGGAGCCTTTATCATGTCATTAATGGTCTTGTAAATGATGTGGGAGAGACCCCTACCATATGACTCATCCCTACACAATATCTTGGCTAAAGGCACAGAAACTTCCAAGGGTTTAGATCGTAGAGGGGGACTCATTTGTCAATAGTAGTAATACAGTAGCCACCTCTGTTTTTCATTAAAGGCATGACTCATAACCTTCTGAGTGATAACAGCTACAGCTGCTGCTAGCATCACCTGGAACAGCTAGAATCAGTGAAGGGAGATAATTAGAGAGGATTACAGGTAAAAATGAAGAGAAAGAGAGAGAAAGAAAAGGAGGAATGAGTGGAGTGTATTGGTTGCTATAATTGTCTCCACAAAACTCAGGTGTGCCTTTCAGAATATAACTGACTCATCTCTTTTTTTCATCATCATGGCATGCTGAGATGATAGCATGGATTCCTTTAACTCTTTCTCTCTCTCACCATCTGTCCCTATCAGCCATCGTCAAAGCTGATGAACATAAGTTTTTACTTGTTGGCCAATGTGTATTAGTTGAAAGGAGAACATCATTTATTTATTTGTACTTACTTCTCCATTATGTCTTGCTTGAAGGATTTATGAGATGGGAAGTAAGTAGCTGTATAACTACTGGTTTGTAGGGTGCTGCTTTCTGGATTTGTTTACAACAGCATGCAGCATCTTTTTGTAGTTCTCATCTAGCTTCTTCTCCAGGCATTTGATTAAAGTTCAAGTGGTGCAGCCATACAGTAGTACTGACACAGTTACAGCTTGAAAGAATTTCTGTTTTTGTTTATCAGAGAGATCAGATTTCCCATATTTACCAACCCCTCCACTCGGGAAGGATATGACACAAGGTCAATTTTTAAGTGAAGTTTAACAGGTTTGAATTCAGAGTTTTCCTTCTCCTAGACTAGTTGTCTCACCAAGGCTGAAGAACCTAGTCTGCCCTACTATTTACCCATAGCTGGAGGGAGAATAATTGGATTCATACCTTTCTCAAGGGTATTAGTGCAATGTGAAATGCAATCAGTCTCCTCGAGGATTTGAACTCATGTCGCCTAGTCCATTTCCTGCGAGGATAACCATTACACCACGGGCACCTCCTAAAGAGAGATCAGATTTCCCTTTGAATTTTTTTCATGGAGAAAATTTATCTCTCAAGATATGATTTGCATTTAGTTCAGTGGTAGAAGAAAAGGCTAAATCTTTAAAACAGAGGAGTTAAAAGTTGAATTCTAAAATATCAAGCCTATTAGAAGAAAGAGTACATCCATAAATTTTAGTAAAAGATCTCCTCTTTTCTTTTTTGTTTTTTTTTTGTTGTTGTTGAAGAAGCCTCCTTTTATATGCAAAATCCATAAAATTTGATACCAGAAACATTTGTAGACTCGTTGTTAGTTGGCTTTAGTTATTTTGTTAAATGGCATATGTAACCTTCATGGGTTATTTTATGCCAAAGCCGTCCTTGTACCTACTTTTTTAAAATACTATTTTAAATGTAAAGCAAAAAAGAAATTGTGATAAGAAAAATTTTACATTTTTAATTCTTAGCTTCTTTTTATTAAAACTATAATACTCCCCTACACCTTGGTGTAGTAGCTATTGAAAAGGGAGCCTTCTGGTCACCCTTGACTACAGTCGCCAACTTTACTTTACTTACCTGTAATGTTTGATTTTTAGAAAAGAAAGAAAAATATAACAAAAAATAAATGAAAGCATTAATGGTTAACTCAAAAACTGATTTTTTTAATGAATATTTTTCATTTGTCTTTGAAGAAAATATATTAAATTTTAATCAACATAACTCAGACTTTATTGTTTTTTAAATATAGAAATTAGATATATGAAAAGCAGATACTTTTCATTTGAAGTAATGGGTGAAAACTTTTAATTACAAATAAGGACACATTTTAATTCTTAGTATATATCTTAATTCCACCTTTCCATCTCACTCACTGGTGTTCATAAAATTCCTTTTAGTTCAGTAATGGACCAGGTACTTCTACTAGTGTGTGTATGTGTGTGTGTGCACATATATGTGTATATAAATGTATAGAGAAAGAGAGAGAGATGTGCAGATTGAAATATATATATATATATATATATATATATATATATATGTGTGTGTATGTAATTGGAAGAAAACTCAACATTTGGCTATTATAAATTTATTTCAGTTGGCCACTCCATATTAGAAACCAATCCCTTCAGACAGCCATCACATAATGGAGAAAAAAAATTATAAAAATATTCTTTTAATTGATTCTTACTTGTTAATATATATATATATATATATATATATATATATATATATAAATCAAGAGGGGGAGGAACAAAAAGATATGAAGTAAAAGTTGATGTTAAAACTGGATGTTATGTCAATGTCTGATGTCCTGTATTGTTATTATTATTATTATTGTTCTTACTATTATCACGTTACCAACAATACTAACAGTAATACTGATACCATAAATTTTATTCTACTATTGTTATCAATTTTTTCTATTATTAAACTTTATCATAATAATAGAAAAATTAATAGTGATTTCAATAGTAGGATAAAATTTATGGTATCAATATTACTGTTGGTATTGTTGGGGATATGATAATGGTAAGAACAATAATAATGATAAATTAGCAATAATTTTAATAGAAGTTAATTTATTTATTCATTTTTATAATTATTAATAATCAATTATCATAATGATTTTAATGATTTCAACGGTTGTTAGAATGGTAGCATTAAGGATAGAAAAATATATAAAAATATCAAGACATTAAATAAAGTCTAAATTTCAATCTTAAATAGAAATCAGATAAAACCCTAAAAATTTTTAAAACTAAAGATGAGTTTGATATTAGCAATTGGATTTATTGTCACATTTTCCTTAATAGGTAAATAAATAAATTGATTTTTTTCTTAAAATATTATAGGTAAATATATTGAAAAGATTTCAGCTGCTGATGGTCCTGTGAATCTTGTTAAAAAATATTTTGTAGATCTATAAGGATATATGACACCAGACATTGACATTACATCCAGTTTTAGTGCCAACTTCTTGCCCTTATCTTTTTGTCCCCAACCCTCTTTATTTATCGATATATTTCTTTGTTTTTTTTTCTAATGAGTTAGAATCCATTAAAAGAATGTTTCTATAATTTTTTCTCTCCATTATGTAAAGGCTGTCTAAAAAGGTTGTTTGCTCTTATGAAGTGGCCAACTGAAATGTATTGATAATAGCTAAATAATGGAATGTTGAGTTTTTCTTCCAATTATAGGAATTTGATCGATATAAAATTTATATATTTCTATATTAATTATCATACATTGAGCACTCTTGGAGATTTATAAGAATTCTCTTATGTATTTTTAAATTGAATCATTTCCAACTCATCTTCTTGGATATTATGTGTGTGTGTGTGTGCTGATATATATATATATATATATATATATGGAGATATAGATAGATGTGCAAATTTATTAATAGATATGTGCAAATTGAAATATATATATATATATATATTGAGAGAGAGAGAGAGAGAGAGAGTGTGTGTGTATGTATATTTAAAAAAAATTAAGATTCTGTGATAGAGAGACTAGCATTAAGCACAGACATTTTTATTCCTGTTCAAGAAGATATTGATCTCTCTTGGATTATTCAAAAGTTTCTGATTAAGACCTATAAACTCAACCATAAGATTTCTTTCTTCCCTTTCTCTGACACTGAAAATTATTCATTGTTTACCATTCTCTCGCTAATTTTTTCTTTTTTAAATATTCTGATTTTTATAAAATTTTCTTAAAAAAGAAGAAATCTTGGAAGACTGCAAAAGATATTTAAAGCAATTGTTTGCTAAGAAAACTATCAAGTAGGATTGAATGATGAATTTAAATTACATTGAAAACTCTATAACCAAGGAAAAAAATTATATTTGGTTTAAAAATGTATGAAGTCATTCAGTAAATAAAGTGAATTTTATCTTAAGAGTTGGCAATAGGAAGTACTGTTTACAGTTGCACCTTTTTCTAGGAAATCAATAGTCATGGGTCCTTTTATGTCCCAAAAGACTGTCTGCATGATCTTCTTTAATGACTGCTGTGCCTGGAACTTTTTCTTTACCAGAGAATCACTGTATTTTCACTCAATTGATTGTCTTTTTGACTCAAGCATGTAATGGCAAACCCATGTTTAGTCCATTAGTAAAGAATTTTTGACTAAAACATGCTTTTCCATACACATCACATTATTCTGTGAATTTCACATGGTTTGCACTTTTTAGCCACCAAAAATTTGATGACAGACCTCTGTTCAAGCCTAAAGCCCTCTGATTTGCCACCATTTTGAATATCCTCAAAACAATTATTTTTGTGTGGATAGAATAATTTTTGTTATAAACCAATTTCAAACAATGCAGGGTTTACATCTATGGAAAAAAATTCTTTAAAAAAATTATTTTGCTGCTTTAAAAACCTTATTTATTGAATAATCCTCGTATATATAATTGATCCTTCCTCAAACAGAAAATTTATCTATTGAATGAACCTTGTATATGTAGAAGTCACTACTCTAACGTGCAGAATAAACAAGAAGAACAACATTTACCGGTTCAGTGGCCCCAGCTAGACAAAAAATAAAATGGGTAGTAGCTCAATACCAAGCCTGTAACATCTTAAGCAAACCCATGTATACACACACTAATATACACATTCACTGGGCCAGCAACCAATCACTGTCCAGAGAATGGACTTAACCACTTGAGAACAATGGGATGCCCCAATGTCCATATAATCTTACTTTGCTCATTGCTTTCTTATGCAAATGAGTATTTACTCACAGCTAACGAGCATTACGAACAAATTCAAACAGTATAGTGGTCCTTCCTCAGTCGAAAAACATTATTTATTGAATGATCCTCCTACTTACAATATAGAATCTTTTGTTGGAGTGTACTTAATAGAGTGAATCAAAGGTTTTGCAGTACTCTGTTAACATGTGACACAATTTCACAGCTGTGGATACTTTCGTCACGGTTGTGAAGGTGACAAACCACACTAGACAGTGAGATGCTTAGCTCGCCTGATACTCTCATAGTACTACTCACCAGATTTATGGCTTTGAACATGGCCTCAAAATCAATGGTTTTAGGTCTACCTGACCATGCCTGATCATTGAGGTTCTTGTAAACTGATCCAAATTTCTTCAACAACTGCACTTTCACCTTTCCAACAACATATATTTTCATTTATTTCCAAATTTGCACTCATAAAGCACAAGTTCCCAAATGAGACTACATTGCATGCTCATTTGTGTGGCTTTCAAATTACACATGAGGGAAGCAATGCACAATGTGTCAGCACACCATCTACCATGATACTACCAATCACAGGGGGTACTCTTCACCACTACTTGAACTACTTCAGTCACATGATGACTCAATTTAGAGTCTGTTTATAATAAAAGATTTACATGTGTTATATAATTAAGGTAATGATTTTTTATATCAATCATTTTTTGTTAAGTATATTTTATTATTTAGTTTGGTAAAGCTTTGAACTTCTCAGTGTCTCTTAGTTCAGGTGCTATAGTCAGATGATGCCTGTGCCGAAAGGATATGGCAATCATCATCTGTCATAATAAACTCCTAGACAGGAAATGGGGCTGGACAGCCATTGAAGTGAATTGAGTTGGTGGTTGACGTCATACCCAGAAGAGATGATCCTGAGAATTTGAGGATTTTGAAAAGACAGGTAGTTGAGGTTCGACCGTTGAAGTGTGCGGTTGGATTTTTAGGATCTGATCAAAGCAGATCAGTTTAGGTCTTGACTGGCAGAGATGAGTTGAAATTTTGGATACCACAAGATGCGCCATGTAGGTGTCAGTATAGTATGGTTAGCATAGACTTTTATGATTTGTGTCTCTCTCCTCATGTCGCCAAGGACTGAAGGTAGAAAGAAATGAACTCGTTTGTACTGTCTCTATTTGTATTATTATTGTCATTATTGATATCATTATACAAGACGTTAGATTTTTAAAAATAAATATGATAGTTTAAAGTGATTATACAATACATGCGTGGCAATTTTTATGTTTTAAAATTGGTGTCATGAGAATTTTTATGGAATTTAAAAACTTTTCCCAGAATGCAATGTTCCATTGATGTTAATTCTATTCAAAGCACTTTACAAAGTATGCATCATCCTAAATCCTAAGTTATTTTCATTGGTTTTTTTGTTTTTATAATGTTCAATAAATAATCAAAATAAATATAGTTTTATGAATCTGCAGTCATTAAAACGGTAATAGATGTGTCTGTTTTCTTCAGCAAAACACAGTTCAAAGAAATATTGCTGCCTGTTGAAATTCTAAAATTTCTTGTTTAAAAATATTTCTCATTATTAACTTTTATGGACTGATTTTTCTATTTAATGACATCTTTGAAGAACAAAAAAAATCATTTAAAAATTTGAACATATTTGAAAATATTCTATTTTCTTAGTCATTTGCATAATGTTCCTAATGTTGAAATGTAAACAGTCTTGAAACCTACACTCCCTGATGATGGCCTAAAGTTAAAAATGGCCAGTTTCACTTATCCTTTAAATTCAAGTTTTCCCTTGTCCCAGTAACTGAGTGACCATATTAAAAAAAAGTCCCTATGTCTTGGGTCTGACCACCTCCTGACTCTAAAAGGAGAGTTTACGTGACTGACCTTTTATTGTCACCCACATTTCACATGGCAATCGTACCAGGGTCACTGGTGGGGAGAGGCAGCCTCACCATAATTAATTCTTTTAGCTGATTTTCCTACTTTGTGGAAAAGAAATTAAAATTTGAAAATGTTTTTAAACAACAATTTTTCTAATGGTTAAATTGTTATGATAAAGATAAACTACCAATCACTTGTGGACACCAATCTCCTGGCATCTATCGGTTAATCAGTCCTGAAGTAAATATTCTTTGATGATGGCTGAAACCTAAAACCACTCAGAATTAATATATTTATGAAATTTTCAGCATTTATGTGTCTAATCTTTTGTTCACCTTATATATATATATATATAATGTCATTGCTATGTTTTATTTAATTTTGTTCTTTACCATTAAACTATGGTAAAACTTTCTTTTCAATATTTTCATATTAGTCATCTCTATTCTATTTCCCTTATTCAGCATATCCATTGGTGAAAATTTGCAATCTAAGTGGTAAGTTTTCTAGAATGCAATCTTGGTTTTGTTCTTTAATAAAAAAACAAACAAAAAAAAAAAAACAAACAACATTAATTTAGATATTAGGATTTGTTCACAGTCCATATGTTATCATATTGCAAAAATATTCCAAAAATGAAAAATTTGCATATATATAATAATTTTGCTTTCTAGCTAAACATTACACCAAGTGAGATGCCCTAAAAATGATTAGTTGGATTAGTTGATCCAAAGAAATGATGTTAATAATAATAATAATATACTTGAGAATACAATAATAATATGCTAAAAATGTTATAATAATTATAAACTAGAGAATATTATTATAATAATGATATGCTTGACAATAATGATAATAATAATAAGAAAGATGATAATGATAATATGCCAGCAAATATAATAATAATAATAATAATAATAATATTAAAGATTATCATATGTCAGAGGATATAATAATAATAATGATAATAATATGATAGATGATAATATGCCAGAGAATATGATGATAAAATAACAATGATAATATAAAAGATTATCATATGTCCGAGGATATAATAATAATAATGATAATGATATAAATAATAATAATATAAAAGACGATGATGATTAAACAACACCATGTTAAAGCCAAAATAGATAAGTCACAAGAAAATAGGAAATGTAGGTTATGTGGTGATTATAATAAGTGAATGCAGCCAGTTAGTGCAAAAAAAGTATAAGACTAGACACGACTGGGTGGGGAAGGTGCACCACTGGGAAATGTGCAAGAAATTGAAATTTGACCTTACGAACAAGTGCACAATCTGAAATTTGTCCTGGAGAATGAGATGCACAATCTTCTCTGGGATTTTGAGATATAAATCATCATCATCATGTCGTGCCACTAGCACGGATATCCCTGACCCTCTCTCGCCACTTTTCCCAATCGTTCATCACCTCTGGCAGGTCTTCAGGGCTACATTCGATATCCTCACGTAGCTGCTGAATGCATGTTCGTGCTGGTCATCCTGCTTTTGCCCGGCCATATGTGGGGGTCCATGATTCCCTAATTTTGGCCAGATGACAAGACCTTGTGATAGTCAACAAAAAAAAAAAAGGAAAGAAAGAGAACCTCTTGAATTGCGGATTTTTTTTGTTTTGGCCGACCACAGAGTAAAATTAAAAGAAAGATAAACGTCTAGAAAATTGAAAAATAAATATGGAACATGAAGGTGACAGTATTACCAGTTGTAATTGGTGCACTTGGAATAAAAGACTGATAAAGGGACTAGAAGACTTAGAAATCAGATCATCCAGACTACAGCATTACTAAGATTAGCCTGAATACTGAGAAGAGTCCTGGAGACTTGATGTCACTTAAACTCGTGTGAAAAACCATTGGGTAAGACTGGTGTGAAAAAACTCTCAAGGGAGTATGATAATAATATGCCTGAGAATATGATGATAATAATAATAATAATAAAAATGATGATAATATGTCAGCGAATTTACCAAATGTTAAGACCTAGAAATAGAAATGGAGAAAATGTTTGATATGAAGACAAAAAAAATCCCAGTGCTAATAGGCACACTCAGTCAAGTTAAGAAATGGATGGAAAAATATACCAAAAATTCTCTGGCAACATCAACATAGAAGAAATTCAGAAGATCGTCCTTCTCGGCATAGTTCACATATTAATGAGGACTCTATCCATCATGTAAATCCTTCATACGATTTTGGTAGCCCCAAGACTTTGGACTCAGTCTCATATCTGTACAAAGTAGAATATTAAGTGAAAATGCTGAATGAGGGAACTAAAAAAGCAATGGAATGTGAAGGTGACAGTGATACCAATTGTAATTGGTGCACTTGGAATGATCCTTAAAAGCTCGAAAATTGATGAATGAGCTGAGACCATCCAAACTACAGCATTGTTAAGATCAGTCAGAATATGGAGAAGTGTCCTGGAGACTTGAGGAGATTTGAAGTCTTCAGACTTCAGTGAATAAACATCTGCTGATACTGGTGTGAAAAACTCACAAGGAAGAATAAAGAATTTGAAGAACTTGAAGAAGACCCCACAACACTCAAGAAAATACCAAATTGGAAAACGCCAGGCCATGATCTAATACATGGGTTCTGGTTCAAAAACTCCATGTCCATTCATGACAGAGACCAGCCTTGCAACTGAGTAAATGCTTACAAGAAGCAAGTATAACCAAATGGATGATGAAAAAAAGGAAGACTTCGCTGATACAGAAAGACCCTAAAAAAAGTGACCGTTCCCAGCAACTATAGACTAATAACGTGTTTACCTATGATGTGAAAAATATTGACTGCAAAGATAAAAGAAGAAATCTATCACTTGCTCGTATGCAGTGGAATTTTTCCAGAAGAACAAAAAGGATGTTGTTGGGGAAAAACAAATGACCTACTATATATAGACTAGCATATCCTCAAAGAAGCCAAAAGAAGGTGGAAAAATGTAACCATAGCATGGATTGACTGCAAGAAAATCTATGATAGCGTCCCACAAATATGGATAATAGAGTGTCTGAAAATGTATAAAATATCTGACAAAATCCTAAACTTCATGATGAATGCCATGGAAAACTGGAGGGTAAAATTGATGGTGAGAGTTCAAATTCCAAAGAAGCCTCTTCCAGGCAGATTTACTTGCACCACTGCTATTCATTGTAGCAATTATGTTATAGTGAAAATCAATCATACGCAACTGAATAGCAAGTGTAGGTTATGTGAAGAAAAAGATGAAACAGTTAATTGTATTGTAAATGAGTGCTGGAAGCTAAAACAAAAGGAGTAAAAGAGTATGCATGACTGGATGGGTAAGGTGATCTACTGAGAACTGTGCAAGAGAATGAATTTGGATCATACTACCAAATGGTTTATGCACAAACTCGTATCCATCCTAGAGAATGATACTCATAAAATTCTCTGGAATTTTGAGATACAAACAGACTCCTGTCTAGAAAACCAGAACTTGTGTTAATTAGCAACAGCCCCAAAAAAAAGAACTTGCAGTCTAGTGGATTATGCCATTCTGCTGGTGGATCACAGAATGAAAATAAAAGAAAGCAAAAAGATAGATAAATACTTGGACCTTGCTAGAGGACTGAAAAAAAGCTGTGGAACATGAGGATGATGATACTAATTGTTGTTGGTGCACTTGGAACAGTCCAAAAAAGTCTGGAAGAAAGACTAGAAAAATTGGAAATTAGAGGAAGCATCAAGACCATCCAAATTCCATTATTGTTGAGATTGGCCAGAATACTGAGAAATGTCTTGCTCACCTGAGGAGAGTTCCTATCATTCACACTCTAATTTTGGTGTTAAAAAAAATGACAAGAAATAGAAGAAGAAAAAAATAATAAAAACAATGATGATGAAATGCCAGAGAATATAATAATTTGAAAGATGATGATGATAATAATAATGATGATGATGATGATAATATGCTAGAGAATATAATAATAATAATAATAATAATGATTATAAAGCTGCAAAATTGTCGACTTAGCTGTCCCGGACGACCACAGAATAAAACTGAAAGAATGTGAAAAGAAGGATAAGTACCTTGACCTTGCTAGAGAATTGAAAAAAACTATGGAACATGCAGGTGACAATTATACTGATTGTAATTGGTGCATTTGGAACAGTAACTAAAGGATTACGAAAGGGACTGGAGGACTTGGAAGTTGGCGGACGAGTGGAGACCATCCAAACTACTACATTATTGAGAACAACCAGAAAATTGAGAAGAGTCTTGGAGACTTGAGGAGACTTGCTGTCACTCAAACTCCAGGGAAAAACCATCAGCATTAGCTGATGTGAAAAACTCTAATGAGTAAATAATAATAAAGATAATATACCAGATGATGATGATAATAATAATAATAATAATAAATTAAAAAAAAAGGATGATGATGATAATAATAATGATAAGAAGAAAGATGATAATATGCTAGAGAATTGTATGTGGATTATAATTGGCAAGATTTAAACATTTGTTTCTATGGCAGCAAATGGTAAATAGCTTGGATTATTATGCAATTAATCTATTGTATGATAGCGAACTAATTAAGTAGATAAATTAACGTTGACTGACTGACTGACTGACTTACTTAGGATGTCATATAAAATTATTCTGATGAGGTCATTGTGTTGGGTAGGTATGTGTTGCAAATCACTTTTCTTTTAATTGATTTATTATAGTCTGAGTTGTTGGGATTAGGTGTTTACTGGGCCATTGGCTTAATGAGTAGAGTGTTTGCCAATGGTCCGGGAGACTGGGGTTCAATCCTAGGTTGAGTCATATCAAAGACTCAAAAAATGATACTTGATACTGCTTTGCTTAACACTCAGCATTATAAGGTACGTTCAAGGGTAAAGTGGAGCAATCCAGCGAATGGAGTAGTGCCCTCTCCTACACCTCAGTGTAGTAGCTATTTAAAAGGGAGCATTTGGGTCACTCTTGACTCTGGTCGTCAACTTTACTTATTATTTCATGTACTCTTCTAGCTCATATCTGCATTTCTGTTATTTTTATCATAACAATTTTCGGCTTTGTGTTCTTCAGCCGTTTTACTACTGATTCATCTTTTTATTTGAGGTTCTTTACATTACGCATAGTGCGCTAATACCCTTCGAAATCCACTTATTCTCCCTCTAACTATGGGTAAATAATAAGGCAGAGTGGGTTCTTTAATCTTGGTACGGTAGCTGGTCTAGGAGAAGGAAAACTCTGAATTCAAACCAATTGTAGACCTGGAGAGGGATGGGCTATGCTTGCCCAAAACATGCTGCATTAATAGCACCCCCACAACCAAACCAGGTTGTTTACATGTAACATTGCACTAATACCTTCAAGAAAGGTACGAATCCAACTATTCTCCCACCCCCCAGTTAGGGGTAAATAGGGAAAGCTGGGCTCTTTAACTCTGCTATGACAACTAGTCTAGGAGAAGGAAAACTTTGAATTCAAGACAGTTGTACTCTACATAAAAATTGACCTTGTGTCACAGGGGTTGGGTAAATACAGACAGGGTTCTTTAATTTTGGTGTGGCAACCAGTATAGGAGAAGGAAGCCTCTGAATCCAAAGCATTTGTACTCTGCTTAAAAAAATGACCTTGTGTCACTTCCAGTTTACAGCGGAGGGGGGGGGGTCGGTAAATACATAATTTTTGTGTTTCTTCAATGAAAATGGACTTATACTTTAAGTTTTAACTGGACCATAACACTGCGCAAGCAACAAAAAGCATTTGTTGTGTGAAAGGTGAAAGTGCAGTAAAGTAACCAGTTGGTTGAAGAAATTTCACTCGGATTGCAAGAAGCTTGATGATCAGGCAAGGTCAGCTAGGTGTAAAACCATAGATACTTGAGGCTATGCTACAAGCCATACAGACAAATCCAGTGGGTAGCATTCGGAGAGTATCAAGTGAGCTTCATATCTCACAGTCCAGTGTGGTTTGCCACCTTCATGAGCTCATTAAAAGCATTCAAACCTGTGGAATTATGATTCAAGTCACCAAAATATTGTAAAACTTTTGACTCATCCTAGTATAAACATGGAACTTTGTAAACTTATTGGGTTGTGGTGATTTTATCTTGGAACTGATGTAATTTCAAAACCACGACAGAAGGCCAAAAAATATCAGAATATCAAATTGTTGCTGTGTCTATTCCTAATAATGCAATTAATGTTATATATTTTCATTTATTTAGCTTACCACCAAGCTAAAATGTGACACAAGGTTATTTGAAATGTGGTGTGCCCTGTAGGAAAGGAAGCATCCCACCTAGTAGTTTTAAAAATTGCTTGAATTCTATGAGCATTCCTCTTCAGGGGCACCTCAGGCCTTACTCCTTTTAGATTGAGGAAATAGGTGCTGCCAGGTGATGGGGGCCCCTGGAATCAAGCTGATATTGTTTTTTCTCCCACTCTGCATTTATTTGTATTTGGTTGGACTGTGGAAAAAATACTTTTAAGAAAGAACACCACCTAAAATGTAAATGTGAATATACAACTAATGCAAATACCTAACGTCTTGGCATGAAATAACTCTTCGTTAGTTGACATCCCATTAAAATCATTGAATTATTGTCGTAAAAGTGAGTTGGGATAAAAGAAAAA
>CAUZXS010006612.1:0-7500 GCA_963585895.1 Sepioteuthis lessoniana
CCACTTACAAAAAACCCTCTAGTAACAACTCCTGTACCCTCCACTTTAAAAGTGAATGCCCCTTCAGATATAAAAAAGCAATTATTCATAATCTAATATCCCGTGCCAAACTAATCTCCTCCTCCAAAACAATATTTTATAAAGAGGTAGAAAACATAAAACAGGCTCTCATCAACAATGGGTTTCCTAACTATATTGTTGATGAACAAATTAAACGTATGATCAAAAATGTTAACCAACAAAATGAACAGTGTACTACTCCATCCAGCCAACAAACATATATCAAACTTTTTTATCGTAACCAAATGCACTACAATTACAAATCCGATGAAAAATCTTGAAAACATTGATTCACAAAAACATACTCCCACTGATCCTAATAAAAAAATAAAACTCGTTATATATTATAATAAGTTTAAAACCTCGAATCTAGTCATTAGAAATAATTCCTCTCCCTCGATTGGAGTTTTGCAAAAAACCAACGTTATATATAAATTTAAATGTCCTTTAGGAGATTGTATCTCTGATAATAATAATATATATGTTGGTTTAACCTCAACTACCCTGTCGAGGAGGCTGACAATGCACCTTTCAGACACAAGTTCAATAGCTCAACATTTAAAAAAACATTCATGCCCAACGACACAGCTACGGAAAATTCTCACCGACAACACAACAATATTAGAACATCAAAATAATAAACAAAAACTTCAGATTCTCGAAGCATTACATATCAGAAACCTACAGCCAACACTTAATAGAATTAATTTTCAAACCAGTGCTAATGTACTTAAATGTCTTTAGCTACTGGCACTAAATATAGAATCACATTCAAAAACAAACGCCACAACCTTCAACGGCAAAGACGCCCTTACACAGTTGTAATATGCTAAAACAAAAGTTACATCACTTTTGTAGTAGATCCTCCCCTGATGATGGCCCAAAGTCGGGCAGAAAGTACTAGGGATACATGCAACTATGGACAATACATAAATCAATTCCCCCAGAATACAATAAAAGTAATACGGGAATTCGAACGGATCCAAAAGAAAATATGTAGACATAAAATGTCTATTATGTTTAATGAAATTTGCATTAACGAAGAAATGCTGCCTAAATATACATATTTTAAACTTCATGATCCTGCAGCTCATAAATATAACAGCACTTTGGAATACAGACGTGATCTCGTGAAGAGACAAATTACACTCTGTAAGAATAACATCCATTCACTCAACCTTGAATCACAAAAAATACGAGACAAACTTGAAAGCTCTATTACACCTGCACAACTCCACGAACTAGATAACAGACTTTCCGTAATCATTAACAAAAGTGATTACGACCACAAACTTACACTTCAAAAAAAGCTAAACAATCTCTACAAAGGACATCTACTTATTCCTAATAATATTGACAAATTTATCAATCTCTCGGACTGTAATTTAACTCCACAACAAAAAGATTTCCTCAACTTAGGACCCAACTGCCATTTATTCCAAGGATATACCAGCATCAACAAGAATACAGAAATTGAAATTTTATACCAAAACATTTTAAAACTCCGGGATAATAAGGTAATCTCAGTCAAACCCGAATTCCGTGATCTCCTTAAGGCTGAAGCCATCAAAAATAGATACAATAAAAAACAACCTACATTATTAACACATCAACTAAAATCTGCTGCTAAAGAATTACGCAACCACCCTAACATCACCATAAAAAAAGCTGATAAAACAAACATTTTTGTAGTACTCAATAAAACAGATTACCATTCAAAACTACAAAATATCCTCGATGACCACACAAAATTCAAAAAATTAAATAAGAATCCCACCAACCAACTAAAATCAAAAATTAATAAACTAATCACTGCTAATAATGCCGAACTTAATAGCATAAAACTACCCAAAATAATTGGCGATTATAAACCCGGCTATCTTTACGGGACCGTAAAGATACATAAACCTAATCATCCTCTACGCCCTATTATATCACAAATACCTACACCAATTTATCAACTCACAAAAACAATAAAACAGCTTATTTCACCATACTTACCTAGCAAATACAACATAAAATCTACACATGAATTAATTCAAGTTCTTCATACAATTAAACCCAATAATGGTATATTAGCCTCACTCGATGTAGAAAATTTATTTACTAATGTACCTGTTAATGAAACAATTGATATTATTATAAATAATATTTATAATAACCCATCTCTTCCTCCTCTTAAAATCAACTCTAATATACTTCGAAAACTACTCTTAACATGTACTACTGAAGTTCCATTTTATGACCATCTTGGAAATATTTACGTTCAGACTGATGGCGTATCTATGGGGTCTGTCCTAGGCCCAATTTTCAGTAATTTCTACATGTCCGATCTCGAAAATAGAATTTTTAATAGCACAAAAAAACCTCCAATATACCTAAGATATGTTGATGACATCCTTATTCTTACTAATAATATTAACGAAATCAACATACTACAAGACACCTTCCAAAACAATTCAGTCCTTAACTTTACTCATGAAATAAACAAAAACAATAAAATTTCCTTTTTAGATGTTCTTATTGATGCTAACAACAATAATAACTTCACTACCTCCACTTACAAAAAACCCTCTAGTAACAACTCCTGTACCCTCCACTTTAAAAGTGAATGCCCCTTCAGATATAAAAAAGCAATTATTCATAATCTAATATCCCGTGCCAAACTAATCTCCTCCTCCAAAACAATATTTTATAAAGAGGTAGAAAACATAAAACAGGCTCTCATCAACAATGGGTTTCCTAACTATATTGTTGATGAACAAATTAAACGTATGATCAAAAATGTTAACCAACAAAATGAACAGTGTACTACTCCATCCAGCCAACAAACATATATCAAACTTTTTTATCGTAACCAAATGCACTACAATTACAAATCCGATGAAAAAATCTTGAAAACATTGATTCACAAAAACATACTCCCCACTGATCCTAATAAAAAAATAAAACTCGTTATATATTATAATAAGTTTAAAACCTCGAATCTAGTCATTAGAAATAATTCCTCTCCCTCGATTGGAGTTTTGCAAAAAACCAACGTTATATATAAATTTAAATGTCCTTTAGGAGATTGTATCTCTGATAATAATAATATATATGTTGGTTTAACCTCAACTACCCTGTCGAGGAGGCTGACAATGCACCTTTCAGACACAAGTTCAATAGCTCAACATTTAAAAAAACATTCATGCCCAACGACACAGCTACGGAAAATTCTCACCGACAACACAACAATATTAGAACATCAAAATAATAAACAAAAACTTCAGATTCTCGAAGCATTACATATCAGAAACCTACAGCCAACACTTAATAGAATTAATTTTCAAACCAGTGCTAATGTACTTAAATGTCTTTAGCTACTGGCACTAAATATAGAATCACATTCAAAAACAAACGCCACAACCTTCAACGGCAAAGACGCCCTTACACAGTTGTAATATGCTAAAACAAAAGTTACATCACTTTTGTAGTAGATCCTCCCCTGATGATGGCCCAAAGTCGGGCAGAAAGTACTAGGGATACATGCAACTATGGACAATACATAAATCAATTCCCCCAGAATACAATAAAAGTAATACGGGAATTCGAACGGATCCAAAAGAAAATATGTAGACATAAAATGTCTATTATGTTTAATGAAATTTGCATTAACGAAGAAATGCTGCCTAAATATACATATTTTAAACTTCATGATCCTGCAGCTCATAAATATAACAGCACTTTGGAATACAGACGTGATCTCGTGAAGAGACAAATTACACTCTGTAAGAATAACATCCATTCACTCAACCTTGAATCACAAAAAATACGAGACAAACTTGAAAGCTCTATTACACCTGCACAACTCCACGAACTAGATAACAGACTTTCCGTAATCATTAACAAAAGTGATTACGACCACAAACTTACACTTCAAAAAAAGCTAAACAATCTCTACAAAGGACATCTACTTATTCCTAATAATATTGACAAATTTATCAATCTCTCGGACTGTAATTTAACTCCACAACAAAAAGATTTCCTCAACTTAGGACCCAACTGCCATTTATTCCAAGGATATACCAGCATCAACAAGAATACAGAAATTGAAATTTTATACCAAAACATTTTAAAACTCCGGGATAATAAGGTAATCTCAGTCAAACCCGAATTCCGTGATCTCCTTAAGGCTGAAGCCATCAAAAATAGATACAATAAAAAACAACCTACATTATTAACACATCAACTAAAATCTGCTGCTAAAGAATTACGCAACCACCCTAACATCACCATAAAAAAAGCTGATAAAACAAACATTTTTGTAGTACTCAATAAAACAGATTACCATTCAAAACTACAAAATATCCTCGATGACCACACAAAATTCAAAAAATTAAATAAGAATCCCACCAACCAACTAAAATCAAAAATTAATAAACTAATCACTGCTAATAATGCCGAACTTAATAGCATAAAACTACCCAAAATAATTGGCGATTATAAACCCGGCTATCTTTACGGGACCGTAAAGATACATAAACCTAATCATCCTCTACGCCCTATTATATCACAAATACCTACACCAATTTATCAACTCACAAAAACAATAAAACAGCTTATTTCACCATACTTACCTAGCAAATACAACATAAAATCTACACATGAATTAATTCAAGTTCTTCATACAATTAAACCCAATAATGGTATATTAGCCTCACTCGATGTAGAAAATTTATTTACTAATGTACCTGTTAATGAAACAATTGATATTATTATAAATAATATTTATAATAACCCATCTCTTCCTCCTCTTAAAATCAACTCTAATATACTTCGAAAACTACTCTTAACATGTACTACTGAAGTTCCATTTTATGACCATCTTGGAAATATTTACGTTCAGACTGATGGCGTATCTATGGGGTCTGTCCTAGGCCCAATTTTCAGTAATTTCTACATGTCCGATCTCGAAAATAGAATTTTTAATAGCACAAAAAAACCTCCAATATACCTAAGATATGTTGATGACATCCTTATTCTTACTAATAATATTAACGAAATCAACATACTACAAGACACCTTCCAAAACAATTCAGTCCTTAACTTTACTCATGAAATAAACAAAAACAATAAAATTTCCTTTTTAGATGTTCTTATTGATGCTAACAACAATAATAACTTCACTACCTCCACTTACAAAAAACCCTCTAGTAACAACTCCTGTACCCTCCACTTTAAAAGTGAATGCCCCTTCAGATATAAAAAAGCAATTATTCATAATCTAATATCCCGTGCCAAACTAATCTCCTCCTCCAAAACAATATTTTATAAAGAGGTAGAAAACATAAAACAGGCTCTCATCAACAATGGGTTTCCTAACTATATTGTTGATGAACAAATTAAACGTATGATCAAAAATGTTAACCAACAAAATGAACAGTGTACTACTCCATCCAGCCAACAAACATATATCAAACTTTTTTATCGTAACCAAATGCACTACAATTACAAATCCGATGAAAAAATCTTGAAAACATTGATTCACAAAAACATACTCCCCACTGATCCTAATAAAAAAATAAAACTCGTTATATATTATAATAAGTTTAAAACCTCGAATCTAGTCATTAGAAATAATTCCTCTCCCTCGATTGGAGTTTTGCAAAAAACCAACGTTATATATAAATTTAAATGTCCTTTAGGAGATTGTATCTCTGATAATAATAATATATATGTTGGTTTAACCTCAACTACCCTGTCGAGGAGGCTGACAATGCACCTTTCAGACACAAGTTCAATAGCTCAACATTTAAAAAAACATTCATGCCCAACGACACAGCTACGGAAAATTCTCACCGACAACACAACAATATTAGAACATCAAAATAATAAACAAAAACTTCAGATTCTCGAAGCATTACATATCAGAAACCTACAGCCAACACTTAATAGAATTAATTTTCAAACCAGTGCTAATGTACTTAAATGTCTTTAGCTACTGGCACTAAATATAGAATCACATTCAAAAACAAACGCCACAACCTTCAACGGCAAAGACGCCCTTACACAGTTGTAATATGCTAAAACAAAAGTTACATCACTTTTGTAGTAGATCCTCCCCTGATGATGGCCCAAAGTCGGGCAGAAAGTACTAGGGATACATGCAACTATGGACAATACATAAATCAATTCCCCCAGAATACAATAAAAGTAATACGGGAATTCGAACGGATCCAAAAGAAAATATGTAGACATAAAATGTCTATTATGTTTAATGAAATTTGCATTAACGAAGAAATGCTGCCTAAATATACATATTTTAAACTTCATGATCCTGCAGCTCATAAATATAACAGCACTTTGGAATACAGACGTGATCTCGTGAAGAGACAAATTACACTCTGTAAGAATAACATCCATTCACTCAACCTTGAATCACAAAAAATACGAGACAAACTTGAAAGCTCTATTACACCTGCACAACTCCACGAACTAGATAACAGACTTTCCGTAATCATTAACAAAAGTGATTACGACCACAAACTTACACTTCAAAAAAAGCTAAACAATCTCTACAAAGGACATCTACTTATTCCTAATAATATTGACAAATTTATCAATCTCTCGGACTGTAATTTAACTCCACAACAAAAAGATTTCCTCAACTTAGGACCCAACTGCCATTTATTCCAAGGATTTACCAGCATCAACAAGAATACAGAAATTGAAATTTTATACCAAAACATTTTAAAACTCCGGGATAATAAGGTAATCTCAGTCAAACCCGAATTCCGTGATCTCCTTAAGGCTGAAGCCATCAAAAATAGATACAATAAAAAACAACCTACATTATTAACACATCAACTAAAATCTGCTGCTAAAGAATTACGCAACCACCCTAACATCACCATAAAAAAAGCTGATAAAACAAACATTTTTGTAGTACTCAATAAAACAGATTACCATTCAAAACTACAAAATATCCTCGATGACCACACAAAATTCAAAAAATTAAATAAGAATCCCACCAACCAACTAAAATCAAAAATTAATAAACTAATCACTGCTAATAATGCCGAACTTAATAGCATAAAACTACCCAAAATAATTGGCGATTATAAACCCGGCTATCTTTACGGGACCGTAAAGATACATAAACCTAATCATCCTCTACGCCCTATTATATCACAAATACCTACACCAATTTATCAACTCACAAAAACAATAAAACAGCTTATTTCACCATACTTACCTAGCAAATACAACATAAAATCTACACATGAATTAATTCAAGTTCTTCATACAATTAAACCCAATAATGGTATATTAGCCTCACTCGATGTAGAAAATTTATTTACTAATGTACCTGTTAATGAAACAATTGATATTATTATAAATAATATTTATAATAACCCATCTCTTCCTCCTCTTAAAATCAACTCTAATATACTTCGA
>CAUZXS010006612.1:15000-32500 GCA_963585895.1 Sepioteuthis lessoniana
CCTGGACAAGTCTCTTTGCATTTCACTAATGCCCTGGGAAAGGCATGAATCCATCTCTTTTACCATCCCCAGCTAAATAGAAAAGTCTGGGCTCTTTAACCTTGGTTAGGCAACCAGTCTAGGAGAAAAAAAAAACTGAATTCAAATCAATTTTGCCCTACTTAATAATTCACTTTGTATCATACCTTGCTTATGGGTAAAATATATACAATGGTTAAAAAACATGTCACGTCCTTGTGTAGAGAGTTTGCTATTCATTAGATGCTCTCAAACTCTGACCTTGTGCCAGACTAATGCTTAAATAACTAGAAAAATAATGTTAAAAAGAAACAAAAAATGTTTCGCCTCATTAGTAAAAGAAAAATTGTCTTTCAACTTTTGTTCCGCCTGCTTCTCTTTTATCGGGTCCACCCGATATGGATTTTGTTTTGTGATATCATCGAGTTACTTCCTACATGAGATGGGGGGGGGATAAAAATAAGAAAGGTTCTCCAATTCCTCGAAAGACTACCCTACTCGCCCACCCTTGACAGTAATTTGGGTTAAATGTAGTAATTACAACAAAAAATTTAAATAAAAAAAAAAGAAAAGAACAAAAAAAGGAGAGCAAGGCTACCAAAAAGGAGTGTCGTCAGCCACGGAGAGCTACAATGACAAAAGACCAGCATATCCCCGCCTTTCTGCACTCTTTTATAGAAAATGGCCGGGTGCACCTGCAAAGCCCTAGTGCTTGTGTACTACAAACTCCTTATGTCAAGAGAGAGCTAATGTGTGTTTGCACGCGTGCATACATCTCGAGCACAGTCGGTGGTGGTGATGTGTTCGGGTTGGATTGGGCGGTGGCTATTTCATGCTTTTTTGTTCCAGCGCGTTCCGTTATTCATTTTAGAATGTGAATATGACTAAGGACAATTTTATTCTCATACTTTCGAACGGTTCTCCGAAGGTCACTGCGCAGTTATTCTCTTAGATTAATCTCTCTCTATATATGCCGCAGCTATTTTGTCGGAGAATCTAGCTGGAGCACACACGCTATATATATATATATATATCACACACACACACAAAAATAATTCTCGCCTCATCTGTTACCATTAGTAATATACGTTTTTAAAAACTGGGAAAACACAATCATCAAACGAGAGTTGTTTTGGGAAGCAATAATCAAAAAAAATATTGCTTATAAATAAAAAGAAAATATTGCTTATAAATAAATAAAAAAAACTGTAATCGGAACATTTTTTTTTGTTTTTGGCGCTTAAAAAGCAAAATAAAAACACAAAACGTATGTAAATAATAAAACTTGAGCTAAGTAAGGTGAAGTAATAATTATTTTAGTTTTACACTACTCTGCTTATCAGCATCTGAGCACTTTTAAAACGATTGTTTTTGGGGGTACCCTATGATATAGGTTTACTCACCTCATCCTTTATGTACACAGACACGAATACAAAAAAAAAAAAAAACATAGGAAATTTTCGTTGACGTTATATCAAACAGTTTTGATCTGAGAGAGGACACAGTCGTAGGCCAAAATTTCTTACAGATTTTCACGTACATTGTACCATCATTAAGAAAAAAGTATCTTTAAAAAAGGAAATTCAATGTTTTTATTAAGTCGGTATCTTTACAAGCGGCATAAATGGACTCACTATATAAGGATAAACGTGAGGGTGGACAAAAGAAAGAGTGTCGTTACCAGGAGAATTTTCATATGAAAGGTACATTGTTCGATTTATAGGATCAATATCCATCTCAGAATTAAGGTGAATCGACAAAAAGAAAATTATATTGAAAAATAAATATTGCTTATATAGAATAGATGGAACTCATCATTAGCTTACAGATTTATTGATTTCCCCTGTGTGTGTGTGTGTGTGTGTGTGTGTGTGTGTGTGTGTGTGTGTGTGTGTGTGTGTGTGCGCGTGCGTGCGTGCGTTACATAAGTGTGTACACGTATATATTTATATGCACATATACATACACGCACGCACACACGATTCATAGCCACAGACAACTCGCCCCCCCCAACGACGCATAGAAGCAGACAACTCATCCACCAACGACCCATAGAAGCAAACAACTCATCCACCAACGACCCATAGACGCAGACAACTCATCCACCAACGACCCATAGACGCAGACAAATCGCCCCCCAACGACCCATAGACGCAGACAACTCGCCCCCCAACGACGCATAGACGCAGACAACTCGCCCCCCAACGACGCATAGACGCAGACAACTCGCCCCCCAACGACCCATAGACGCAGACAACTCGTCCCCCAACGAACCATAGACGCAGACAACTCTTCCCTTAACGATTCAAGGCGATGCTGTAGGTATTAATCATCACCAATTACTTGTTAGCAGCAAATAAACTATCATCAAATTAAAAGGTAATAAGTTTGAATCGTGTTCATATTTATTAATAGACTCATTGAATGAATATTGTCAGTTTTTAAATTTTGATTTGAAATCACTCGGTTTGATTTGGGAAGTTGTTTTTCTTTTTTGATTCTTTAAATTCATTTACCAAACCCCTCCGCCGCGAACAGGTTTGGTTTGGTTTTATGGCATATCAACCATTGAAGGTTATTTAATGCCAAATCATCTTTATAAATATATATTAGATATGATTTGTAAACATTTTGTTGATAACATTTTTGAACGAGCCTGAAGTCATTCTTTTTGCACACAGTTAAATGGTTTCAAGTATTTCTACCTAACGGTAACAACTTCGGTCACTTGTTTACATACATTTATATATATGTGTGTGTGTGTGTGATTAGTTTGTCGGTAATTTTATTTTTACATGAATAAGATTTTTTTCTCCGGGAGACCTGGGTTCAATTCCAGGTCGAGTCATACCAAAAACTTTAAGAATGGTACTTGATGCCTCCTTGCTTAACACTTAGTAATATAAAGTACGTATCAAGGGTAAAGTGGAACAATCCAGGGAAAGGAGTAGCGCCCTCCCCTACACCTTGGTGTAGTAGCTATTGAAAATGGAGCCTTCTGGTCGCCCTCGACTTCCGTCGCCAACTTTACTTAGTATTACTATTCTTTCTACACAGTTAAATGGTTTCAATTATTGCGATCAAACACTTATAATTCTATTCAATATTAATCATTGATTTGGACATAGTGAATTGGTTACAAGTATTGCAATTTAGCACTAATTATTCTATTCAACATTACTCATTTGATTACACACAGTTGAATAGTTCAAGTTTTTAACAATTCCTCTTAGCATGAGTCAACAAAGTTAAATAGTTTCAAGTATTTCTATTTATCACTAACAATTCAATAAAACATCAATAATTTGTTTACACACAGTTAAATGATTAAACAGTTCTACTACAAAGTTAAACGGTTCCAAGTATTCCTAAGTATCATTAACAATTCAATTTAGCATAATTCATTTGTTTGTACTCAGTTTAAATGTCAAACAGTTCTATTTGACTGGTAGATAGGACCCTATCATCAGGTGCTACCACTCCAGGGTAGACATGAGAGCGATGGCAATGAAGTAGTACTCCGCATTCCCCAAAGCTCCAGCATTACTGGAACCTCACCATCAGCTTGTTTAGTGTCATAACAGGACACTCGGTAGTTGGAGTCTTACCCCTTTATGAAGATGCACTCGATGTATTCAACAGTCCCAGCTGACTGGGCCAACACTCATTGGGGGGAGCCTTATCCCTTTGCAGAGAGGCAGTTGGTGTATTCACCAGCCCCAGTCGACTCAAAAACATTTCCATTTCAAACTATTCAAGCAGTTATATGTAACAATTCAGTTAAGTGTAAATACAGTTTTAATGTCGAAAAACAATTCTATTTGAAATAATTCAGTTAAGCATAACCACGCAGTTTAAGAGTAAGTACGGTTTAATTGTCAAAAACGTTTCTATTTCAAGCTATTCAGTTTACTCAATTCATTTTAGCATAAGTATGCTGTTCTATTTAACCCATAGATAGGGTCCTATCAGGTGCTACCACTCCGGGCCAGAGTGGACCTGGGAGTGATGGCAATGAAGGGGTACTCCGCATTCCCCAAAGCTCCAGCATTGCTGGAACCTCACCATAAGATTGTTTAGTGTCATTCCAGGACACTCGTTGGGGGGGGGGTCTTATCCCCTCTGCAGAGGTGCAGTCAGTGTATTCTACAGCCCCAGCTGACTGGGCAAATATTTACTGTAGTTCTACACATTCACTATTAGTAAAGAACAGAATACGCTTCAAAAACAACAATTGTATGCAAGTAAACACGTTTATTATTTGCATCAATGTAACACGAGTCATTTTTCGTCATATGACTCGCCGGTATAGAGGATAAAGCAAACTTTTTTTTATTATTATTATTATAATAACTCCTCGAGTTTTTCACTCAGCGACATCTGATGGTCTTTCACTGGAGTTTGAGTGACAGCAAGTCTCATCAAGTCTCCAGGACTCTTCTCAGTGTTCTGGTCGATCTCAATGATGCAGTAGTTTGGATGGTTTCCACTCATCCTCTTATTTCCAAGTCCTCCAGTCCCTTTATTAGTCCTTTGGTGACTATACCAAGAGCACAAATTACAGTTGATATAATTGTCACTTTCATGTTCCACAGTTTCTTCAATTCCCTAGCAAGGTCAAAGTATGTATCCTTCTTTTCACTTTCTTTCAATTTTACTCTGTGGTCAACCGGGTCAGGAAAGTCGACAATTTTGCAAGTTTTTTTTCTTCATGTTAATTATTAAGTCTGGTTGAGATTAGGTGATCCGTTTGTACATCAAAATCTCAGAGGATTTTGTGTATGTCATTCTCCAGGATAGATGTTGGGTTGTGCATATACTATTTGTTCATATGGTCAAATTTAAATTTCTTGCACAATCCCGAGTGGATCACTTTGATCACCCAGTCGAGTCTAGTCTTATACTCTTTCTGTGCTAATTTGCTGCATTCGCTGATAATGTGATTGATGGTTTCGTCTATCACCACACAACATACACCCGCTGTTTTGTTGTGTTTTATCTATTCTTGCTTTGCTATGATTGGTTTTATAGCATTGTTTTGTGCTGCTATCAGGAGAAATTCAGTTTCTTATATAACTAAACCGGTATTTTAGAATCTCTCCGTTTTGGTTTGGAGAGATCCTAAAAGTTTACTGAGTTAAACGCAATGTTAATTTTGAGGAGCGGATTTTGAGGATCTGGCGAATTTAGTTTTCGGGGGGAGGTATCAATCAGTAAGTAACAAACAATATCAAGATTTGGTTTGGTTTGGTTTTATGGCATATCAACCCATGTAGCTTATTTAATGCTAAATTCGGACTATACATATCTATTATACATAGGATTTGAAAGCGAATATAGTCTGTAGGTAAAGTTATTTTTAAAGAAGTCAAAGTTCATTTGTTTGCACGCAGTTAAATGATTTCAAGTACTCCAATTCAATACTAATAATTCTCTTTAACATTCGTTTGCACACAGTTAAATGGTTTGAAGTATTGCTATTTATCACTAATAATTCGATTTAACATGAGTCATTTGTTTGCACACAGTTTGAATGTCAAACAATTCTATTTAACTCATAGATAGGACCATATCAAGTGCTATCACTCCTGATCAAATTGGACCTGGATGCAATGGCAATCAAAGGGTACTCCACATTCCCCAAAGCGCCATGACTGGAGGCTGACCATCAGATTATTTAATATCATATACAGGACACTCGTTGGCGGGGAGGGGAGAATAGTCTTACCCCTCTGCAGTGATACCGTCGATGTATTCTACGACCCCAGTTGACTGGGTTTCGACGTCTAAAGTGAAGGAAGGTAATAAATTTCAAAGTATATTTTTATGATTGGACCTAAAATTTTGAGAAGTATAAGATTTTAATTTTTTTTTAAATTTATTTTCATTTTTAGAAATCTATCTAATCCATTTGTAGCAACTTATTTCCTTTCTTCATTCTTTATATCGCTTGTATATCCACAGTCCGTCACACCAATAGACTGTGATTACGAGCGTTTCTATGGCAACAAGAGCAGTAAAATTCAGTTTATAGCAACGTAGAAATGTTGAGACTGGCTTAATATTTTACGGTTAATTCGTAACTAGCATTAATATTTATTAAACAAGGTTATAGATAAACAGTCGGGTATGAAGTCTGGCAAACTCTCCATTCCCCATCGCGACGCAGGGGCACTAAAGGAACGATTCAAGGACTGCTTGAGAAAATCCTTTGGTGTGTCACATCGACCATCGCCAATGGTTCTTCCAAGCTGAGAATCGGTCTCACCACCGACCACATAGTGTTCTCCTTTGAAAACACCCACAGGGCCGCTCTCAAGGATTAAAGACACACGAGGAGGAACCACGGTTCCCAACACTATGCCATCAAACCATGATCAAACCTGCGGCCGCTGCGAACATATCAGCGTCTGCAGTCCGCGTGAACCTCCTCCTTGATCTTCGTTTCACGAAGCCAAGCCATGATGAAGAGCTGGAGATGAATTTTCTAGGGCTATGAATTGTCCCATAATCCCATGCTATAAATTAGTGATTGGTTGGTACTACGGGATGTCAAACCAAGTTGAATTATTTTATGCCAACGTCAATTAAACAGTTATGGTGTCCAGTTATAGACGGTGCTAAAATGTATCTTCAGTCATTTTTTTAAACAAGGAATCACTTCATACTTAGTCGCAATATACACTGATAAGTATTGATGATGGAAAACTTCATAAATTCAAATTAAAACTTAGTGCAAATAAGACAACAATGCCGGTACCCACAGTTTTGTAACACTGCTCTTCATAACGGGAGTGATTAAGTTCTTCGAAACAGTGCTGGAGGAAGGACCGCAAAGTTGGAGGAAGGACGAGGAGTAGAGAGACTATAAAAACCTCCGAGACTGAACCAAGGAGGGGTAACTAGAAAGATCTCCAAGACTGAACGGGGGCGGAGACGAGAAAGACCTCAGAGACTGAACGGGTCGGAGGAGACTAGAAAGACCTCTGAGACTGAACGAGGAAAGGAGACTAGAAATACCTCCGAGACTGAACGGAGGTGGGAGGGAACTAGAAAAACCTCCGAGATCGAATGGTGGGGAACTAGAAAAACCTCCGAGACTGAACAGTGGGGACAGAAACTAGAAAGATCACCGAGACTGAACGAGGGGTGGAGACTAGGAAGACTTCAGAGGCTGAACGAGGGGGTGGAGACTAGAGTACTCTCCGAGACAGGACACGGAAGGGGGATCACAAAGTTCGTCGACACAGGCAATAAGGAAAAGGCTTCAAAATTCATCAAGACATAGTAAGGGATAGACCGCAAAGTTTGAGGAGATGAGGCCGGCGGGGGTACTGCAAGATTTGTCGAGACAAATTCGGAGTGGAATGAAAAGTTTGTCGAGACAGAGAAGGTGGTAGGCACAAAGTTTCCTGTGAGAAAGGTGTGGAGGTTTAGTTAAAGGTAGACTGAGTGGAGTTTTAAGAAGTTAAGTGTATAATACACAGACTGTGGATGCAACAGAGAGACAGATTAGAAACAGTCGGGAAATATGAGACGCTATTACAGAAAAGGAAAAAAAGGTTGAGAGAAATAGAGACTAGAGCGCCGTTTACTTTCTTTTCTTTATATATATTTTTTCTTTTTTTTGGAAGGGGAAATGACGCAGCAGAAAAGCGGGTTGCTATTGGGAAAAAAACGCAGCATGCAGTATTTTTATTAATTTATTCATTTTTTAAGAAGAAAGGTAAAAATGAAAGAGGAAGAAAGACACGAAAGATGACGGGCATTTTCGATCGGGTTGGGAATTTCATTAAAAAAAAAAAAAAAAAAAAAAAAGAAAGATCGGGAAAAGGTTGATGCGAACGAATTCATCGTGATGCATTGATGAAGATGGGGGACATCGACTGGCCGAGCACGCACTCCACCTCTACCCTGACGCCGAGAAAAGAGAACTGTTGTCACCCATCTAAACCCCAGCCTCACCCGCATGTATGCCACACAAAAGAAAGAAGTACACACGCCCAGTTTTACTCCTCCACTCCCAACCTGTGTTCATTAACGTATTTATTTTGGTTCTATGTTTTATGAATGAGATGCTGAATTAGGCACTTGGGATGAGGGTGGAGAGTCTAGTTATTGGAGAGGGAAGGGGAGAGAGAGAGAGAGAGAGAGAGAGAGCACGTACTAAAGCAGACAGAGATGGAGAAAGGCTCGACAAGAGAAAGAGAGAAAGAACGTATACAAGAACAGACAGAGGGAGCGTGTAAACGAGCAGACAGAGGGAGCGTGTAAACGAGCAGACAGAGAGAGCGTGTACAAGAGCACAGGGGGGAGCGTGTACGAGAGAGAGAGAGAGAGAGGAGAAGGAGAGGTAGAAAACTGCCGGTTAAGAAGGGAAAGAGTATTTCCTATTTCTTTATTTAATGGCTTATCAACCTTCGTGGGTTATTTAATGGCAAAGCCATCCTTGTAGAAGAACAGCAGTGGTACTATTTAAACTATAGCTTGGAGAATGAAAGAAAGAAAGTAATAGAGAAAGTTTACAATATTGAAGACGAGCTAAGTGAGAAGGTATAAGTGATAAATACGAAAAGAACTTTTTTTTAAACAAACAAATCATAACTGTCATAAAGGAGAAACAATGAGAAAAAGGCAAGACAAAAAATTACTATACTAATCGAGATATATTTTCAAAATAAAGCTCGAATGAAAAAAAATAATCAAAAAATAAAGAAAGGAAGAAAATTCAAAACCAAAGTTAGAAATAGTAATAGTAAGACAGGGGAGATAACTAATCCGATAAACAAGGGAGATAACAATAAATCTCAAACGAAAATAATAGCTAATCATTTTACTAGTCCGGCTTCGGGTGAGAAAAAGTATTTAAGCTAACATGATCAGTACAAAACCTCACAATCGAAAAATGGGTAGCAGTAGGGGGTAAGGAAAAAAAAGCTGTTGACTATTTTTTTTAAAATTTAGCTTAAAGTCATAAGAAAATGGAACAATAAGAAGAAAAAGTAAGTGAAATATGTAATTTCTCTCACTCGAGACAACACAGGCTTAGAAAAACTATGACTGTTCTTTTGTTTTGTTTTTTTAGAATATCGAGGTACACTGGTTAACGAACAATAGGAGTTCAATCCTCACAATAGACACCTTTATTTGCTACTTCTTGCCCATAACTAAGCTGATCTTAGTTTTTTTTCACTCTTACTGTCGAAGTCTCGTTGAAATCAACTGTTCTGTCTGATCACTGAAGTCAAGTAGTAACAGTAGATGCTACCTAAGCAAACCAACGTCTATGTGCCAGACGAAGTAAGTTTAAATAACAGGGAAACGTCTTGTTAAAACGGACTAAAAAGACTAAGTAATTTTTTTTCATTTTCTCTCCAATTACTACCATGTCGCAGTCTAGCACGTTAACCACTACGCCACGAAGAAACTCTCCACACCAAGTTTTTTTTTTTTTTTGTTTGTTTCAAAGTTTACCAGTAGTATCATACATAAGTTCGCCCGCCCCCCAAAATTATATAAGTGAGCACATAACAAGTTAGTTCCAGTCTCACTATATGCTCCCTACTTCTGGTCTTGTGCCAGAACTAAGCAAAGCTTCGTTTATATATATATATATATATATATATATATATATATATATATATATATATATATATATATATATATATATACATAGTTGTTTAGCTTTAAACAAAGGGATTTTATTCCTAGTGGAACATCATATAATTAAAACAGATATTAGACATTTATTACCGAACTCAACATTTAAACATTAACCAAGGCATGGTACTTATTTTTGAACAACTACTATTCCTATTTAACAGTTAAAACTTTTGAAAATAAATTTCATTCAAGTTTATTTTTTGGAATTTTTCTTTTTTTTTTTGTCAAAATTGTTATCTTTAACTAAGTAACAGTACTATCTAATTATGTTACACTTCCTGTTTTAAATACTTTATAACCTAATTAGTGATTGTTAATTAAATGTTAATGATTATTTTAGTATGTGGCAAAATATTCTGATTGTTTTCCACACATACACAAAAAAAAACAGGTATTCATTTTACAAAAAAAAAAAAAAATTTACTTTTTAACAATTTCATTTCTTGTCAACATCCTGTATAGCCATGATGAATGAAGGACCACAACACATTTCTTTATAAAAAATATAACTCTCTTTTTTATTACACAAAGGGTTGAAATTGAGCTTAAGTGTGAAAGAGGGACTGAGGGAGGACTGACTATATTCAGAGCCCCACTTCGTGCTGCTTCTCCACCAGAAGCTACTGACCACCCTCACGGGTGGTGCCCAGGGCACCTTCTGCTCTAACTTGACTGGCCATTCAAGTCCGTGGGTACCCATGTATATATAATTTCATAATGCCTACGTGTTTCTTCCAGCTAGTGATTCACATGATCTACTTCCGTCTGTCAACCCACGTGAGCTGGCATAAGAAAGTCACTACACAGCTGGAACATCCTGTTTTAGAAATTCCTAATTGACGAGTCTGTCAAGGGTCAATATGCAACAAAGGTACTTAATTCAGTGATGAATACTAATTACAGAAACCAAACATTATACAATAAAAATTTTAGATTAAACTGAGTTAATAACTATCAGGCTATGGACTTATTGATCTGCTCTTATACAGAGATACACATATGTACACACATACATACATACACACACACACACACACACACACACTCTATAAACATAAATAGACACACAAACACACATACATTCATGAATATGCACACACACACACAAACAGATACGCTTGCATATACACACACATACATACATTGAAAGATAATTTATATCTGAAGCTGTTGCTAAGCATTTTAAAACCAAATGTAAAATATGTGAAAGCCACAGAACAAGTATTTTATAAATCAAACAATTATGTCTTGTTATTCAAGAGGGAAAAAAAAATCCTCATTAAGGAAATTCCATTGATATTAGGTTAGTACAAGAGTTACTCAATATATAAGGGTAATGTTTTTGATAAGAGCAAAATAATTTTTTTCTGAGGTTTTTTTTTTCCATAAGTGTTTGGAACTGATTTATATCAAAAATATTTTAAGGCTATTCAAAAATGGTGGAATAGAGGTTTGTCATCTAATTTTTAATGACGGCAAGTGAAAACCATGTTAAATTTACAAAAGAATGTGTACAGAGAAGGTTTTAGTCAAAAAAATCTTAACAAATGGACTAAATGTGATTTTGTCATTACAAGATTGAATTAAAAAAGTCCATGGAATGGAAATACACTGACTCTCTGGTAAAGAAAAAGATCTGGGTGCTGCAGTCAATAAAACAAATGATTATTAAAACACATAAGAGACGTGTAGACGCCAACATTTCTGTAATAGATTTAGTATCAAAATAGATATATTAAATATATTCACTAAATGTCCATCTATCCAAAAAGCTGATTTTTGATTCCCCTTCAACTAAACTTTCAAGAATTGTTAAGAGTCATGCCTGAAGAGGTTTTAAACTATACTTGAATATCCAGCTCATACTGTTTTTTATTAGGTGGGGATTGTCTCTCACCTATGTCTTATTGTTCCCCTTACTGTAAAAGGATGATCATTTCACAGGCCTTACTCACTCCTTCAGTAATCATTACAAGAGGCAGATACTTCTCACCCTTCCTGTATGTATTAAGACTTTCTATTTTGGCCAGGTGTCAAACAGCTAAAAATAAGGATTCCATTTTTATCTCAATGGCTGCAGGTCCTTAAAAGAAAAAAAAAAATGTCCAGAAAAACTTTTCTTGGAAGGGAGGAATAAATTTAGGCTAATATTATCCTGTCAACTCTGAAAATTAATCAAATTAAATACTCATTCAAATTATCTGTTTATTCCTAGGTATCATGTTACACATAATAGCTTAAGATCCCTTAAGAGTTACCTCCTCCTAGAAGCCCGTTTTTAGCATTATCATAATCCTTAAGTCGTCACCAATCCCTGGGACTTTCGGTTTTGTCATTTTCCTGGTAGATCTCAATGACACAAAACGTAGATTCCACCTTATCTGAGTTCACTTTAGAATATAGACCAATATGGTAAGTTCTTTTACACTAATTTCACCACAATTTTACCTTATAATTTACAACTAAACCTTCCTTTTAAAGATATTTAGACAAATACCTTTTTCTCTATAACCAATTTGCCCAGTCAGCGGGGGCTGTAGAATACACCGACTGCACTTCTGCAGAGGGGTAAGACCCCCCACCACCACCGAGTGCCCTGGATATAACACTAAACAATCTGATGGTGAGATTCCAGTGATGCTGGGGCTTTGGGGAATGCGGAGCCCCCCTTCATTGCCATTGGTCCCAGGTCCACTTTGGCCCAGCGTGGTAGCACCTAATAGGGCCCTATCTATGGGTTAGATAGAACTAATGGCATACTTATACTAAACTGCATAGCTTGAAATAATGTTTTTCACAATTAAACTGTACTCACATTTAAACTGCATACTTATGCTAAACTGAATTGTTTGAAATAGAACTGTTTTGTATAAAAATAGATTTGGCATTAAATAACCTACAAAGATTGATATGCCATAAAACCCAAACAACCAACCAACTCTATAACCACATGGTGACAAATCCTTGTAAAAAAGTTTGGTCCTTTAAATGTAGAGTCTGTATCATGTCAGTAATATTTCTCCCTAATTCCATTTGTTATTGTAAAATCCCTGTTAATCCTCTTTTACTATTACTGGTGCCTGTGGTGTAATGGTTATCGTCGCAGGATATGGACACGGCGACAAGAGTGCAAATCCTGGACCTGACTGATTGCATTTCACATTGCACTAATACCCTTGGGAAAGGTATGAATCCAATTATTCTCCCTCCAGCTATGGATAAATAGTAGGGCAGACTAGGTTCTTCAGCCTTGGTGAGGCAACTAGTCTAGGAGAAGGAAAACTCTGAATTCAAACCTGTTAAACTTCGCTTAAAAATTGACCTTGTGTCATATCCTGGTAAATATGATCCTCTTACTTTATCTCCTCCTTAGATACATCTCTGTATTTGGACATTACAATGTTACTTTGCCAGCTTTTTTGTGTAACTGCCAGTTTCCACGACAGGCCCATTCATTTGCTGTATTCTTTCCTTTCAAACTTTTTGCAAAATGTCTTTTTCTATTTCAACTTTTACACTTTTCTATGGTGAAATGGTCTGGGAGACCTGGGTTCAATCCTAGGTTGCATCATACTAACTACATGCCATAAAGATGATTCAATGTTTCAAGGAAACTAGGATTGTCTACACAAGACATGACACCAGGAGTCCTTAAGGGTATTGGAGAATTCTGAACTAATCTTACAAATCATATGCAATATGAGTGAGTACTGCTTACAATTGGACATTGGCATAATGGTCAGAGTGTTCGCCAGTGGCCTGGGGAGTCATACCAACGACTCAAAAAATGGTGCTTGGTGCTTCCTCAGCATTATAAGTTAAGAGTAAAGTAGAGCAATCCAGGGAAAGGAGTAGCGTCCTTCCCCTACACCTTGGTGTAGTAGCCTTTGGGTCACCCTCGACTACGGTCGCCAACTTTACTTTGCTTACAAATAATTAAATTAAGCTTTAATAAAACTCAAATGCAATATGGGTAAGTACTGCTAATAATAATTCAAGTTGATCATTTAATATTTTTCTATATCATATGAGAGAAAATAAACAAAATACTAACTTTAGAACTATGCCTCAAGGGTACCTTTTGGCCACATCACAAAGACAACTTTCTAATAGCTCATTCTGGGTGAGTATTGGTCTTAGTGTAAAAAAGTCAAGGTCATACACATAGCTATAGATTAACACAACAATATAATCTCTTTAAGTTTAATTCATGATTTAAACACTGAATTTTGTATTTTACCTATGAAATCTTGGAGCAAATTTTGGCAAATAGAAACATGATCAAAATTGAAATATTTTAAATGTACAGAAAACAAAAAGTCTAAATGCAGAAGGGAAAAAATTTTAAATTAGAAGTAAACATTCAAAAGTTAAAACAAAGGAAAAATAATAGTGAGAAGAATAAAATTCTTTTAAAAATTACAAACAAAAGAGCAAAGAGAGAGAGAGAGAGAGAGAGAGAGAGAGGAACGAGAGAGTAACAGGAGAGAGGGAAACAGGAGGGAGAGAGAGGGAGAGGAACGGGAGAGGAACAGGAGAGAGAGAGAGAGAAACGAGAGAGGAACAGGAGGGAGAGAGAGAGAGAGAGAGAGAGAGAAAACGAGAGAGGAACAGGAGAGAGAGAGTGAGAAAAACGAGAGAGGAACAGGAGAGAGAGAGAGAGAGAGGAACAGGAGAGGGAGGGAGAGAGAGAGAGAGAAAAACGAGAGAGGAACAGGAGGGAGAGAGAGAGAGAGAAAAACGAGAGAGGAACAGGAGGGAGAGAGAGAGAGAAACGAGAGAGGAACAAGAGAGAAACAAGAGGGAGAGAGAGAGAGAGAAGAACAGGAGGGAGAGAGAGAGAAGAACAGGAGGGAGAGAGAGAGAAGAACAGGAGGGAGAGAGAGAGAAGAACAGGAGGGAGAGAGAGAGGAACGGGAGAGGAACAGGAGAGAGAGAGAGAGAAACGAGAGAGGAACAGGAGGGAGAGAGAGGAGAGAGAGAGGGGAGAGAGAGGGGAAAGAGAGAGGAACAGGAGGGAGAGAGAGAAAAGAGAGGAACAGGAGGGAGAGAGAGAGAGGAACGAGAGAGGAACAGGAGAGAGAGAGAGAGGAACAGGAGAGAGAGAGAGGAACAGGAGAGAGAGAGAGGAACAGGAGAGAGAGAGAGAGGAACGAGAGAGGAACAGGAGGGAGAGAGAGAGAGAAACGAGAGAGGAACAGGAGAGAGAGAGAGAGAGAGAGAGAGGAACAGGAGAGAGAAACGAGAGAGGAACAGGAGAGAGAAACGAGAGAGAAACGAGAGAGGAACAGGAGAGAGAGAGAGGAACAGGAGAGAGAGAGAGGAACAGGAGAGAGAGAGAGAGGAACAGGAGAGAGAGAGAGAGGAACAGGAGAGAGAGGAACAAGAGAGAGGAACAGGAGAGAGAGGAACAGGAGAGAGAGGGAGAGAGAGGAACAGGAGAGAGAGGGAGAGAGAGGAACAGGAGGGAGAGAGAGAGAGAGGAACAGGAGAGAGAGAGGAACAGGAGAGAGAGAGGAACAGGAGAGAGAAACGAGAGAGGAACAGGAGAGAGGAACAGGAGAGAGAAACGAGAGAGGAACAGGAGAGAGAGAGAGAGGAACAGGAGAGAGAGAGAGAGGAACAGGAGAGAGAGGGAGAGAGAGGAACAGGAGGGAGAGAGAGAGAGAGAGAGAGAGAAACGAGAGAGGAACAGGAGGGAGAGAGAGAGAAACGAGAGAGGAACAGGAGGGAGAGAGAGAGAAACGAGAGAGGAACAGGAGGGAGAGAGAGAGAAACGAGAGAGGAACAGGAGGGAGAGAGAGAGAAACGAGAGAGGAACAGGAGGGAGAGAGAGAGAAACGAGAGAGGAACAGGAGGGAGAGAGAGAGAAACGAGAGAGGAACAGGAGGGAGAGAGAGAGAAACGAGAGAGGAACAGGAGGGAGAGAGAGAGAAACGAGAGAGGAACAGGAGGGAGAGAGAGAGAAACGAGAGAGGAACAGGAGGGAGAGAGAGAGAAACGAGAGAGGAACAGGAGGGAGAGAGAGAGAAACGAGAGAGGAACAGGAGGGAGAGAGAGAGAAACGAGAGAGGAACAGGAGGGAGAGAGAGAGAAACGAGAGAGGAACAGGAGGGAGAGAGAGAGAAACGAGAGAGGAACAGGAGGGAGAGAGAGAGAAACGAGAGAGGAACAGGAGGGAGAGAGAGAGAAACGAGAGAGGAACAGGAGGGAGAGAGAGAGAAACGAGAGAGGAACGAGAGAGGAACAGGAGGGAGAGAGAGAAAAACGAGAGAGGAACAGGAGAGAGAGAGAAAAACGAGAGAGGAACAGGAGAGAGAGAGAAAAACGAGAGAGGAACAGGAGAGAGAGAGAGGAACGAGAGAGGAACAGGAGAGCGAGAGAGGAACAGGAGAGCGAGAGAGGAACAGGAGAGCGAGAGAGGAACAGGAGAGCGAGAGAGGAACGAGAGAGGAACAGGAGAGAGAGAGGAACAGGAGAGAGAGAGGAACAGGAGAGAGAGGAAAAGGAGAGAGAGGAAAAGGAGAGAGAGGAAAAGGAGAGAGAGGAAAAGGAGAGAGAGAGGAACGAGAGAGGAACAGGAGAGAGAGGAAAAGGAGAGAGGGGAAGAGAGAGGAACAGGAGAGAGAGAGGAACGAGAAAAAAAGGAGGAACACACAGTAAGAGAAAGAGGAACACACAGAGAGAGGAGAGAGGAACGAGAGAGAGAGAGAGGAGAGAGGAACGAGAGAGAGAGAGAGAGGAGAGAGAGAGAGAGAGGAGAGAGGAACGAGAGAGAGAGAGAGGAGAGAGGAACGAGAGAGAGAGAGGAGAGAGGAACGAGAGAGAGAGAGGAGAGAGGAACGAGAGAGAGAGAGGAGAGAGGAACGAGAGAGAGAGAGGAGAGGGAGAGGAACGAGAGAGGAGAGAGTGGAGAGGGAGAGGAACAAGAGAGAGGAGGGAGTGGAGAGGGAGAGGAACAAGAGAGAGGAGGGAGTGGAGAGGGAGAGGAACAAGAGAGAGGAGGGAGTGGAGAGGGAGAGGAACAAGAGAGAGGAGGGAGTGGAGAGGGAGAGGAACAAGAGAGAGAGTGGAGAGGGAGAGGAACAAGAGAGAGAGAGTGGAGAGAGAGAGGAACGAGAGAGAGAGTGGAGAGAGAGAGGAACGAGAGAGAGAGTGGAGAGAGAGAGGAACGAGAGAGAGAGTGGAGAGAGAGAGGAACGAGAGAGAGAGTGGAGAGAGAGAGGAACGAGAGAGAGAGAGAGGAACGAGAGAGAGAGAGAGGAGAGAGAGGAACAAGAGAGAGAGAGGAGAGAGAGAGGAACAAGAGAGAGAGAGAGGAACAAGAGAGAGAGAGAGGATGGAACAGGAGAGAGAGGGGAGAGAGAGGAACAAGAGAGAGAGGAACAAGAGAGAGAGGAGAGAGAGGAAGAGGAGAGAGAGGAACAAGAGAGAGAGGAGAGAGAGGAACAAGAGAGAGAGGAGAGAGAGGAACAAGAGAGAGAGGAGAGAGAGGAACAAGAGAGAGAGGAGAGAGAGGAACAAGAGAGAGAGGAGAGAGAGGAACAAGAGAGGAACAAGGGAGAGAGAGTGGAAAAACAGAGAGAGAGAGTAAAGAAAAAATAACGGAATAAAAAAGGGGAAGATGGTGAAAAAGAAAAGGGAAAAAAAGCAGATATAAAAGAAATAAAAAATGTAATAAAAACACCCAGCCACAAAAAAAAAATTGGGGCTGAAGCTTATAGCCAGCCATTGATGAAGAGGCTAAACCAGTGCTGCCATCTGGTGGTAGCAAATGGCACAAAGGTACAACAATGGCTGACTGCAACCAGGAAACTGC
>CAUZXS010006613.1:0-42500 GCA_963585895.1 Sepioteuthis lessoniana
ATCGGATTTTGATTGTATACTGCGTTGCAGTGTCGGAGCAGTATGTCGTCGAATTGTCTGGTCTTCCATACTTCCGGGGGAATTTCGTCCAGTCCTGCAGCTTTCCTATTTTTAATTTTTCTTAGAACCCAGTCGAGTTCTCCTTGTGTGAACGGTCCAAGTTTAATGTCTAATTGTTTGCTAATTATTCTGGTGATTGGTTCATGCGTTATTTTTGGTGGGTTTCCAAGTAAGTTTTCTAAGTGCTGTTTCCACAGTTTTATTCTTTCTTGTTGGTTTGCTGCTTTAAGTTTTGCTTTGGCTGTGTTCTTTCTTCTGCTCACTTCGTTTATTGTTTGCCAGGCAATTCTAGATTGTCTATCTTCTACCGAGTCTCTAATCTTATCTATCTGGGCAAAGAACCTACAAGCGACATTAATATTTGTCGACTTTACCAAGGCTTTCGACTCCATTCACAGAGGAAAGATGGAACAAATCCTACTAGCGTACGGCATACCTAAAGAAACCGTAGAGGCAATAACGATTCTCTATAGAAACACTAAAGTAAAAGTACGATCACCAGATGGAGACACAGAATACTTCGACATTGTAGCAGGAGTACTACAAGGGGACACGCTGGCTCCGTATCTCTTTATCATTTGTCTAGACTACGTACTTAGAACATCGATTGACAAAATCAAAGAGAATGGCTTCGAACTGACGAAGAAAAGAAGCAGAAGATACCCCGCAACAACAATTACCGACGCCGACTACGCCGATGACATAGTGATACTGGCAAATACACCTGACCAAGCCGAAACACTTCTGCATAGCTTGGAACGAGCAGCAGCAAGCATAGGCCTCCATGTTAATGCACACAAAACGGAATATATGTGCTATAACCAAACGGGGGACATCTCCACTCTAGAAGGAACCCCTCTTAAACTAGTAGACAAATTCACGTACCTAGGAAGCAGCGTCGAATCAACCGAAAAGGACATCGAAACGAGGTTAACGAAAGCATGGACAGCTATCAATAGGCTATCGACTATATGGAAATCAGACCTAACCGATAAAATGAAACGCAGTTTCTTCCAGGCAGCGGTCACATCGATACTGCTATATGGATGCACTACATGGACGCTAACAAAACAGCTGGAGAAGAAACTAGATGGCAATTACACAAGAATGCTGCGTGCAATCCTGAACAAGTCCTGGCAGCAACACCCCACAAGACACCAACTGTACAGCCACCTGCCCCCTATCACGAAAACTATTCAAGTTAGGCGAACCAGACATGCAGGACATTGCTGGAGAAGCAGAGATGAACTCATAAGAGATGTACTCTTATGGATCCCCACACACGGCCGCGCAAAAGCAGGACGACCAGCATGAACGTACATTCAGCAGCTATGTGAGGATACAGGTTGTTGTCCTGAAGACCTACCTAGTGCGATGAACGATAGGGAGGAGTGGCGAGAGAGGGTCAGGGATATCCGTGCTGCCAGCACGATATGATGATGATGATGATGATATATATATAAGTTAATATATATTAGTTTTTATGTATATTTAATAGCATGGAAGCTTGTTTGTGACCACAGGTTTCATGACATCTTGTAAATGATGATCATCAGGCAGAGAACAAAAGATATTGAAGAAATTGAAAAATACAATCAAATGAACATTAGAATTGTGTACAAATCTTTGTGTGTGTTTATGTAGGTTATATTTATTTATTATTGCATGTGGACGTGTATGTGTGTGTATGAAGATACATGTTTTGCTCGGCAAATTTGAGGTTGTCTCCTGGATATATGAGGCATGATGCGTAGCCACAATACAACTAACATACCACTTTTCTCCATCAAACAACACACATGATGCATCGTAAGTACCATCTTCCTCTATTAAATCTTTATATCTATCTCCATGCACTTCCACAACCTGTTGACATTATGTCAAATCTTAAATTTATTTGTCTAACTAAGAAATGATGATTATTTGCTTGTTGATGATTATTTGCTGTATTGTGCATCACCATGCACAATCACACACATAAAAAACAAAACAAAAAAAGGCAACATAGTGAATATATTGTGTTAAGGGATTGCAATGATTGTTTGTATTAGCTATGTTTCTTATGTACATGCAATCATAGATTATAATGATGTATACGTAGTATATAGTTCATCATGTCATATCGCCAGCACGGATATCCTTAACCCTCTCTTACAACTCCTCCCTATTGTTCATTGCTTCTGGCAGGTCCTTAGGGGTACATCCCATATCCTCACAGAGCTGCTATATGTAGGTTCAAGTATATCATTAACATATCATAACTAATACAAATTATCATTGCAATCTAACACAAATCATATTCCAGCATAAAATACAAATATTGCCTAATATTCCATCGAATATTACAATATAATATGTCTCCTCACCATGATATTTATGGTGATTTTGACCCACCATACTCTTTCATCTCTTATACTTCCAAATCAAAACTTTATTTTCTTTGTAATGATAATGATATTTTTTTCCTTAGTTAAAACCCTCACCACACACATGCACACAAATATATATAAAAAAAAATTTTTTTTTTTCACTTGGTCAATCTGTTGCGACTTTGGCTACACATCCCACCTCATATATTCAGGAGACGACCTCAAATTTGCCGCACAGCACATGTAACTTCATTCACACATATACTAAATATCACTTATACATCCACACACAATAATACACAAATATACCCCCCACATACACACGCATAAAGAGTTGTACACAATTCTAACATTCTTTTGACTGTATTTGTAGATTTTTTTTCAATTTCTTCAATATCTTTCGTTCTCTGCCTTATGATTGTCATTTATAAAACGTTATGAAACCTGTGGTTTCCATGCTATTAAATGTATATAAAAACTAATATATATTTACTTATATAATAGCTCTATCACAGATATTGAGCACTCTCCAAATTATATCACATTTGGTCTGCCATAAACCCATGAAGTGAGATAGTGACACCCAACACTGTTATGCAATATATATATATATATATATATATATATATACATACACACACACACACACACACACACACACACACACACACACACACACAAACGATGAAGAAGCATTGGAATAAAGGTCTATAAAAAAATTTTTTTGTTTAAGAATTTAGGTATAAACATGATTATTCTTTGTGACCATGTCACAATTTACTTTTTCAAATTTCTTGACATATTTCTTCCCATACTTCATACCTGACTCTGTTTTTGTTCTCTTTGGTGATTTTATATAAGTAATTGTAAAAATATCAAAACCCCTAAAAAGGTTCTAAGTTGTTAAACCTGCAAAACATGGAGTCCCCATGGTGTAGTGGCTTATGTGCTGGGCTGTAACATCGTAATGAATTTGAAATCTAATCCCTTTTGGATTAATACCCTTTGGAAAGGTATTAACCCAGTTCTCCCTCTCAGCTATGAGTTAAATAGTATCAGTACTGTTCTTCTATAGGGATGGCATTGGCATTAAATAACCCATAAAGGTTGATATGCCATGAAACAAAGAAACCAAATCAACTCAAAAACATACATTCATTCTGTAGTAGGACAGAAATATAGCTGCTAAAACACCAAATGCAAACTTTCTCATTCCTTGTTTCAAGCAAAACCACCTTTGACCTCACATCTATCAAATGTTATTACACTTCCACTTGGAAGGGGGTGATAGAGGAGTATAGGAGGATTTTATATAAAGTAAGTTAAAATTGTTGATTGGACAAATTTTTTAAAATTTTTATCATTTTATTATTTTATTATTATTTTAAAGAGTTTTTGAATTTATTTTTTTTTGCTTGTGTTTCTAGAACAAAAAAAACCCTTTCTATAAATGGAATCTTCTAAAACGGTCAATATTGGAAAACTGTTACCTAATGAATTTATGCATACAAGCAGACACTGTTACATGTTCTCTTTGATTTTCTGTCTCACTCCACCACCACCACCCCAAAAAAATTTATGAATATTTTTCCATTGTTCATGTTAATTTTTTAAATTAAAAATTTTTTTTTTAATGCATACTTTTATTTTTGTTTCCTTCTTCAAATTCATTTATTTTCATTCAATTCTTTTGTTTCATTTTCTATTTTTGTCATTTTCAGTCTCGCTTTCATTGCATTTTTATTATACTCTCCCCCCCCCTTATGATGATGATGACGATAATAATCCTTTTTACCTTCTCTGCTTGTGTTTTTATTCCCTTTCACAAAACAATCGATCTTTTGTCTCTTGCTTTTCCAAAGAAAAAAAAAAACATCAACAAAAAACACTGTTTTTAAAATGAATCCATTTTCCCAGATGTATCTGAAACTTTCCAGAATTTACTGATGCTTTCCAATCAGGTGCAAGCATTTTTTTTTTTCCTTGTTAGCCTGCCTCCACATAAATACAAGGGTTGATTTCAATGCACTTCGAGTAAGCAACATTAGAGAACAACAAAAAAAGAAAGTCACAAAACATCTTAAAGATTTTTAACTGAATCTATAAAACTTTCATTTTTTTCTTTTTCCTTTTCTCATTTATCAAAAGAAATTAAACAACAGCAAAGATCCAAGTGTGGAGGTTGTGAGTGTGTATTTTTTTTTTTTTTTTGCATATATATATATATATATATATATATATATATATATATATATATATATATATATATATAAAATGTGTAGGAAGTTTAAATCCTGGATGAAGCTGTTGCATTTCACATGATACTAATACTCTTAGGAAAGGTATGCATTCAACTGTTCTCCCTCCAGCTATGAGTAAATAATAGGGCAGACTGGTTTCTTTAATCTTAGTATGGCAACCAGTCTAGGAAAATGAAAACTCTGAATTGAAACCTGTTAAATTCTGCTTAAAAAGTGACCTTGTGTTACATCTTCCTCGTGTGGTGGGGTTGGTAAATACGCATGTGTGTATATGTATGGTATCTTGATATAATGGCGTATCAACCTTAGACTACATTGTGTGTTCATCTGTGTGACTTTGAAAATTTCACACAGTGAACCAACTATCATCATACTACCAACCTCAGTAAGTGCTTACCACTGTTCGAACTGCTTTGGTGATGTGAGATGTGTATTTACCAACCCCTCTGCAAGACCAAGATGTGACTCAGGTCAATTTTTTAAGTGGATTTTAACAGGTTAGGTTTTCTTCTCCTAGACTGGTTGCCATACCAATTTTAAAGAGCCCAGTCTATTGTACTATTTACCTATACCTGGAAGAAGAATAGTTGGATGTAAATCTTTCTTAAGAGTATTAGAAATGCCAACAGACTTTTCCAGGATTTGAACTCTGTTCTCTGTATCCATTTCTAACAGTGAGAATGTAAATCTTTCCTAAGAGTGTTAGAAATGCCAACAGACTTTTCCAGGATTTGAACTCTGTTCTCTGTATCCATTTCTAACAGTGAGAACCATTATACCACTGTGCCTTCATAGTGATGTATACACTGCAAATTGACATGTACCAAAATATTGCAAAACTTTTAACTCACCTTAGTATTTCTTCACAGAGAAAGTGGATGTTATGAAGCTCACTCTGATTTCTATTATAATAACCTTTTGCTTAATACAGTTTGAGTTCAGCTTAAATAAAACAAAGTACTTTTTTAATCATTTTCATGTTTAAAATTAAAAAAATTTTTTTTTTTTTCAGCTGGAACAAGTAATCTAATATCTTCATTGAATTATTTTTAATTAAATTTTAGCTGTGTATTTTATGAAAATTGGTTGCAAAACATGAACTGTACTAAATTATGAAATTAAGTGTATATAGTATAAATCATGCATTAACATTTTATATATATATATATATATATATATATATATATATAGTACATTCAGCTTATCTTTCCTTCATCCTCCTCTCTTTCTCTTGTTTCTCTCTCCCACCCATTCATCCACCTCTGCCTCTCTTGCCTAGTCAGTTGGGGATGTAGAATCCACCGAGTGCACCTCTGCAGAGGAGTTAGACCCCCACCCCACCCAATGAGTGTCCGGGATATGACACTAAACAATCTGATGGTGAGGTTCCAGTAATGCTGGAGCTTTGGGAAATGTGGAATAACCTTTCATTGCCATCGCTCCCAGATCTACTTTGGCTCGGAGTGGTAGCATCTGATAGGACCCTATCTATGGGTCAAATAGAACTGAACTGCATACTTATGCTAAACTGAATTACTTGAAATAGAACTGTTTTGACATTTAACTGTGTGTTTACACTAAACTGAATTGTTTGAATTAGAACTGTTTGACTAAATTGAATAGCTTGAAATTGAAATGTTTTGACAATTAAACTGTATACTCATGCTAAACTGAATTGTTTGAAATATAACTGATTATTTGTATAAAAATGGATTTGACATTGAATAACCTACAAAGGTTGATATGCCATAAAACCCAAACAACCAACCTATCTACCTCTGCCTCTCCTCTTACTTTCGTTTCTCCCTCCCCTCTCTCTCCTACATATTCCTCTCTTATTTCTCTTCCCTTTCCTCCCCATTCATCCACCTTCTTCCTCATCCTATCCTCTCCTCTCTTGTTTCTTTCTTAAATATATACATAAAAAATTTAGCTTTTTTAGCAAAAACAGATGAAAAAAAAAATCATACTAAAACTAAACATGTGAAGCTGAAGAAAAAAGTTTCCAGCATATAACTTGAAGAAGTTTTTAAAGTCATCTTTTTAATATATTCAGTTGGCAAAAATGTGTAACAGTTATATTGTCAAAACAGCAAAAGAAGGCAAATATAGATAAGTATTGTATTGGACACCTGCTCATTGGCTTAGTGGGTAGAGTGTTTGCCAATGGTCCAGTAGACCTGGGTTCAATCCCAAGTCGCATCATACCAAAGACTTTAAAAATGATACTTGATACCTTTTTGCTTAACACTCAGCAATGTAAGGTATGTATCGAGGGTAAAGTGGAGCAATCCAGGGAAAGGAGTAGCGTCCTTCCCTACACCTCAGTGTAGCAGCTATTGAAAAGGGAGCCTTCTGGTCGCCCTCGACTAAGGGAGACAACTTTACTATTGTTTTCACATGTCCAATTCCAGTCTTTACAATTTTTTTCTTATTCAAACAGAAGTCTTATTTTTAAGTAAAATTTTCTTGTGGGTGGTGGTGAATATATTCAAATTAAAATGTGCACACTTTATAAGCATTTTTAATGTTTTTATTTGTAAAGAATTTTTTTTTTTTTTTTTTTTTTTTTTTTTGCTTCATGTGATTCTTTTAAACAATTTTTTTCCTTTTTGTGTGTATATCATTACAGGATGAGAAGTCTTTTAAATGGAAAGTTGTGATGTTTTCAAGTATCATGGTGGCAACTGCTGGACTATTATTTTTCTTTGTCAGACACCGGTTCTTTTGTGAACCACTAGGTAAGTGGCTATATATGACATATTTCACATACAAGGGTCATTTAATAAGTAGGGGGGATTTTACAATAAAACTTCTCAGATTTTACCTTGAAAAAAAATTTTTTTTGCACTCATGAAAACTTATTTTTCACATTAAAAAACAAGATTTTGTATTTGTTCAGCATAGAAATCTTTGGGCTAAGTTTTTAGTCATTTGTTCACAATACCCTTTATTTTATCATCACTTAAAAACTTTGTTCCATGCAGAAATTCTTTAAGGTGGCTAAATAAGTGGAAATCAAAGGGACTAGATCTGGACTGTAAGGAGTGTTGTAGCTGTTCCCAAACAAATTGACTGGGACTACTAGATCCCTCCCCTCTGTGTTCTGGTGTCAACATTTTGGGAATCCATTGATAATTAACCTTAGAAAAGGCAAGGTCATCATCCACAGTTTTGTGTGCTGTACCCACAGAAATTTAAAGTTGTTTAGAAATGTCCTCTTTTATAATTCTTCTGTCAGCTAAAATGAGTGCAAAAACTGAATCCACCATTTCAGGTGTGCTGTTCACATCACACATTCTTCTGTAAATTTATCATGGTTTACACTTCTCAGCCACCAAAAATTTGATACTGTAGCTCTGTTCAAACTTAAAGCACTGTTTTTGATTTGTTGTCATTTTAATAGCCTCAAAAGAAATATTTTTGCTATAAACGAATTTCATACAATTTACATTTACAAAAAAAATTAATTTTGCTTTTTTAAAAAAAAATTTGCTTTCTTTATTAAATGACCTTTATATATGTATACATTTTTATCAGTTATCACTAAATTCTTTGACCCATACTCTTAAATAACAAAAATCTAAATTCATTTTCTATTTACATTTAGTCTTTTGAATCTAAGAACTCGCACATTTATACCGTGTGTGCATGCATGCATATATATATATATATATATATGTCATCCACAGACAGATCTGTTTCATTCTATCAGAACTCATCAGTGTGGCTAGACATACTAGCTTCCTGTAGCTGGGATCGAAACCCAGTTGACTCAAACGCCAATCCAAGCTTCTACTCCTCAGCCACGAGGAAACAGTAGCAATGAAGTAAATTTTAAATGGTTATGAATCACAATTACTATTGTTTACATACATCCACTTAATGACTACCGAGAACTCAATATATATATATATATATATACACACATATTTACTAACCCTTTACATAAGGAGAGTGTGAAACAAGGTCAATTTTTTTAAATGGAGTTTAATAGGTTTGAATTTGTAGTTTTCCTTCTGGACTGGTTACCATACTAAAGTTAAAGTTCCCAGCCTGCCCTATTATTTACTCTAGGCTGGAGAAAATTGTTGGATTTATACCTTTCCTAAAGATATTAGAACTATGTGAAATGCAGTCTTGTGGAGGATTTGAGCTTTGTTCACCGTAGACAGTTCCTATGATGGTAATGATTACACTACAAGCACCTCTATAAATGGGTCAGCTCCCCACCGTTAAGGTTGATGCCATTAATTGGTTGTTGGCTTTGATACTAGTGGGCACTGTCCAACAAAGGCAGACTTGAGGCCGAAAGGCTCCTGGCTTTGGCTTGGCCACTTTTGAGTGGGTGAGCTGCATCATTGACACCTTTATCACCCTTGTATAGCACTGAACCTTGCTGTCCAGTTTAAGCTATAGTCAGGCTGATTTGGGTCCATGTCCAGCTAGGCTCATCAGGCCCACATTGCATTAAGTGGGCCAATGACCAGCATAGTCAAGCAGGGCTTGTGCCACGGCTTGTGTCCGACCTTCCCCTTCTCTAATTCCCCACTATAATTGATTTTTGGGTCATTGACCTTGTGTCAAATCCTGTCTGGTAGGAAACAGACAAATATCAGCACCTCTATAAATGTGTGTGCATAGTGGTGTTATGTTTCCTTTTGGACTAATCCAGCTACGGTTTAAATAGTACCACTATTGCTTAACCCAGTCAGCTGGAGCTGTAGAATACATTGACTGCATCTCTGCATAATGATAAGAACACACCCAATGAGTGTCCTAGATATGACATTAAACAATCTGATAGCAAGGCTCCAGCCTTGGAGATTCAGGGAATGTGGAGTACCCCATCATTGCCATTGCTCCCAGGTCCACTCTGATCCGGAGTTGTAGCACCTGATTGGAATGGTTAGTTGGTTGTTTTGTTTTATGATGTATGAACCTTTTTTGGGTCATTTAACGTCAAATTAAATTTCAAACAGTTCACCTTAACTTAAGTACCCAGTTTAGTTCTTTTTAAAAACAGTTCAATTTCGCATAAGTTCACAGTTTCAATGTCAAAAGCATTTCTATTTTAAACAATTAAGTTCAGCATAAGTATGCAGTTTTAATGTCAAAACAGACCTATTTCAAGCAATTCAATATAGCACAAGTACACAGTTTAGTTCTATTTGACCCATAGATAGGACCCTATCAGGTGCTACCACTCCAGGTCAGAGTGAACCTGGGAGCGATGACAATGAAGGGGTGCTCCACTTCCCCAAAGTTCCAGCATTACTGGAACCTTGCCATCTGATCGTTGGGGGAGTCTTACCTCTTTGCAGAGAAGTAGTTGATATATTCTACAGCCCCAGCCGACTGGTCAAACATGATAGTCCTATCCATGAATCAAATAGAACAAACTGTGTGTGTAAACAAATGAATGATGTTAAATTATGATTGTTATATAGCAATACTTGAAACCATTTAACTGTGTGCAAAAAAAAGCTCAGGCTCATTTAAAATGTTATCTACAAAATGTGTTTACAAATCATATATATATATATATATATATATATATATATATATATATATATATATATTTATGTATGTATGTATATTTAGGCAGCATTTCTTCGTTAATGCAAATTTCATTAAACATAATAAACATTTTATGTCTACATATTTTCTTCTGGATCCGTTAGAATTCTCATATTACTTTTATCGTATTCGGGTGGAATTGATTTATGTATTGTCCATAGTTGTATGTATCCCTAGTACTTTCTGCCCTTTCGAGTGAGGCTAATATACCATTATTGGGTTTAATTGAATGAAGAACTTGAATTTATTCATGTATAGATTTTATGTTGTATCTGCTAGGTAAGTATGTTGAAATAAGCTGTTTTATTGTTTTTGTGAGTTGATATCACAAATACCTACACCAATTTATCAACTCACAAAAACAAAACAGCTTATTTCACCATACTTACCTAACAAATACAACATAAAATCAACACATGAATAAATTCAAGTTCTTCATACAATTAAACACAATAGTGGTATATTAGCCTCACTTGAAAGGGCAGAAAGTACTAGGGATACATACAACTATGGACAATACATAAATCAATTCCCCCTGAATACGATAAAAGTAATACGGGAATTCGAATGGATCCAGAAGAAAATATGTAGACATAAAATGTCTATTATGTTTAATGAAATTTGCATATATATATATATATATATATATATATATATATATATATATAAACAGGATTTGTCACTGAATCACCTACAAGTGTTGATATAATATAAAACCCAAATTAACCATTACTGTTCTTCTACTAGGATGGCTTTGGCCATGAACATTGATATGCCATTAAACAAAGAAACTAAGTAAAGTTATATTTCTGTTCTCTCTCTCTCTCTCTCTTTAAATAATGATTTGGAAGTTCTTCAGAATTCATTCCATACTTTGGTTTTTCAAGAACTAAATTAGAAAAATCCGAATGAAGACCTTTGTGACTTTGGGTGGGGAAGGATGGAAGATTAGTATGACTAATGATTAGTAATTACTAATTATTACCCGCATCCAGCAATGCATAAATAATTGAATAATTTCCTTTGTGTGGCAATTGATATGAATTCTAATTTGTTGCTCCTAAAAATTAATTAGCAAAATTATGATTGACTTGTATTATGCTACCTATCTCTTGGTTGACCTGATTTTAGCATTTGTAGACATTGGAATGATTCCAGAAAGAAGAATTGAGAAATATTGATAGATTTAGTTGAGTGTTTGTCAATGGTCCGAGAGACCAGGGTTCAATCCCAGGTCGAGTCATACCAAAGACTCAAGATATGGTACTTGATGCTGCCTTGCTTAACACTCAGCATTATAAGGTAATGATCAAGGGTAAAGTGGAGCAATTTAGGGAATGGAGGTGCAGCCTCCCCTACACATTGGTGTAGTAGCTATTGAAAAGGTTGCCATTTTTACTTACAAGAATTGTGACAAATTGATAGAATTTGTTGCCACAGGAATTTGAAAAGAATTTTTAGTAGTGATTGGCCTTTTGCCTAACATGAAGATTGAACTCACACACCTAGTATCTATTTATTTGAATGGTTACCAATTACAGCCCAATTGGCTGGGGCTATAGAATATGCTGACTGCATCTCTGCAGAGAGGTAAGACCTCCCTCTCTCTCCCAATGAGTGTCCTGGATATGACACTAAACCACCAAATGGTGAGGCTCCAATTCTGGAGTTCTGGAAGTACTTCTTCGTTGCCATTGCTCTCAAGTCCACTCTGACCCGGAGTGGTAGTACCTGTAAGGGTCCTGTCTATGGATCAAATAGAAATGTTTAACCATTTAATTGTGTACGAACAAATGACTGTTAAATTGAATTGTTAGTGTTATATAGGAATATGTGAAACCATTTAACTGTGTGCAAATGACTGATTAATATTTAATAGAATTATTAGTGTTAGATAGGAATACTTGAAACCATTGAACTTTGTGCAAAAATTGAATTATTGGTATCACATAGCAATACTTGAAACTATTTAATTGAGTGCAAATGAATGTATGTGGTTAAATATAATTATTATTAAATAGCAATATTGGAGACCATTTAATTGTGTGCAAATAGATCTATTAGTTTGAGCAATACTTTAACCTTTTGTGTGCAAACAAATGAATAATATTAAATAGAATTATTAGTGTTAGACAACAATACTTGAGACCATTTAACTGTCTGCAAACAATAGCAATACTTGTGTGCACACAAACTAGCTCTCATTTGAAAATAAAATTACCTACAAACTATTCACTTACAAATCATATGTATAATCATTTAACTGTGTGCAAACAAATAACTGATGTTAAATTAAATTGTTAGTATTGAATAGCAATACTTGAAACTGTAAACAAACGATTATTATATTTAGCGTATGGTGGCAAGGAAAAGACAAACACGGGTTGAAAGGTTTTAAGCAATTATATTAACAAAAGGAAAAACATGGCGATGAGGCGAACAATCAACTGTACAAAATTGTAGCATACAATATCAAGTGAAGGAGTGAATCAAGGTGTGTGTGTAAAACCAGAGTTCATGTACGGTCACATATGTTATAAGTACTAAGAAACTCACTTGGTTGGTAGGGTGGTAAGGGTATCAGATGATCTCGGTGGTAGCAGTAGTCATAGACAGGGTGGCGTTGTAGCTAAGTCAGCAGTTGTCACAGCAGGTGGGTGTTCAGATGAGTTTTTATGGCCATAGTGTGTTCTTCCCTTCCACCCTTCTGGCCAGTCTCTGCCTTTGCAGATCTTCGCTGCTTAAATAGCTACCCTTTGGATCAAGTCGATTCTGAGAAATTTTTTAGGGGGAAGATTTATGATTGGCTGCAAAAGGGTATTTTGTTAATGAGAATTAATTTCTTGCATTCATGCCTGGAAGCCCTGCACGGAGCCTCTTGCACAAAGACACATTTTATTTATTGTCTCGGCAGCAGCTGTCAGGTTAACATCTGGTTGAATACTACTCTTCTCCAGCCATGTGTATGTTTTTGAAATCAGGAGAGATCTGAATCCTACTATATAACAATTAGTACTAGATCAAATTATTTGTGTTAGTAAGAATACTTGAAACCACTTAACTGTGATCCAACAAATGAGCTCTGGCTTGTTTAAAATCTTACAAATATTTTGTTTATAAATCATATATATTTAATCTATATATGCATAAACATGACTTGGCATTGAATAACCTACAGTGGTTGATATGCCATAAAAACCAAGTTACCAGTTATTGCTAATGTTTGGTTCTAAGGAGGATATTTAGTTGTGGCTCCACTCACCAATGTCTAAAAGTTGGTGACTTTAGTTGAGGGTGACCTGAAGGCTCCCTTTTCAATAGCTACCACACCAAGATGTTGGGAAGAGCGTTACTCCATTCCCTGGACTGCTCCATTTTACCTTGATCCTTACCTTATAATGCTGAGTATTAAGCAAGGCAGCATCAAGTACCATTTTTTTTTAGTCTTTGGTATGACTCGACCTGGGATTGAACCTGTTTCCTGGACCATTGGCAAACACTCTACTCATTTGACCAATGACCTGATTACCAAGGTCTAATATTAGCATTAATATTTCCAATAATATACCAACACTGAATAGACAGAAGGAAAGATTAGATAAACTCATTTACACATAGAGGACATTTAATACATATATATAAAACATGAGAAATATTACAAGAATACACAAACATGTCAAAACAGTTGAAATGTGCACATTGTTCCATGGACTAGCAATATACAAGGAGTACCAAAAATGGTAAAAAGTCTTACTTGTCTCTTTTGGTGCTCCAAGCCATGTATGCTCTATCAATACTGAGGCAAGATGCAATACCTTGCTGGAGTTGGAGACTCTCTTTTGTGCAATGAAAAGGCATATCTACTTTACCTTAAGACCAATAAAAGAGATTGAGAAAGGAATCTGAATTTTCCTATGATCCATGGAACACATGTCCAGAGACATGCCTACCAAATCCGAGGGAGACATTTACTGTCTTAAATATTAATATACTTAATCAATATTTTAGTGGCCATTGCTCAAGCTGAGTACAATCACCCCTCTAAAATTATCAATCAATATTGACCATTTTTATTGGTCATTTCAGTTTACCCAATCATATTCTTACCTGTGGCACTCTGGTGACATTATCTTGTTCACCTCACTTTTAGGGGCCAGACTTTTCACTAACACATGATAGATTATAATGTCAGGCAACCCCATTTGCAAAGCGTAGAAAATACCAATAGCATCTTCTGCAAATCGATAAGATCTCCTCATTTTCCAAAAGGGCTTTCCTGAGTATGACACTAACCTGTATCCGGTGGGGAAAGTCCACTTATCTGGAAAGTGTAGAGTCACCCCTTCATTGCCATTATTCCCAGGTCCACTCTGACCCATAGTAGTAGTACCTGTTAGAGTCTCATCTATGAGTTAAAATAGTTCTGTTTAAAAATTTGTATCTGATAGGACTTAAAAATAAAAAAAAGCCATAACTGCACAAAAAAATCACTTGTATTAGATGGGAATACTTGATAGCAAAAAATTGTGTAAATTATTTGCACTAAGAATAGTCACTTGAAGCTATAATGCTATAATCCACTCTTGTTCATTGCTGAGGAAATGCTACTATGGAAAAAGCATGGTAATGTTAATTGACAATTTGGAGGTTGTTGGAGAATATGCTCTCCTATAGAAATTAAGAATGAAATACGAATACAATGATTTGAAATTATGGCTGTCTGTACTCTGGGTATTGGAATTATTATATGATAAGAGAGACAGTTGGGGATTTGATTTAGTGAGTCAGAATTTTGACATACATCAAAGCAATTTGATTTCAGAGGCTTAATATTTATCCCCCACTCCTGGAATTTTGAGTCTACAGAAAACTCAGGAGTATAACTTTAAGGAGTTTATTCTGCTTCCTGAGATGACAGTATAAATTAACCTACTTTTCACAGTTTACCTGAAAAAAAAAAACATCTTTGAAAAAAGTGAGGCCACCTGTTGGCTGTGACTAGCAACCTGTAAGGTGCTAGGACAGATACCTGGTGGTTGAGCAGTCATTGATCTGGCAACAGAATAGGCAATAGTCAATCTTACTCTTGACATGAGTATACTGGTATTGTATCGTTGTCTCAGCCAAGGTGAATGAGTTTCTGCCTTAGTTAATTCCCAACATAAGTTGAACTCCGTGGTGGGTGGTGGAGCATGGGACCAATGAAAAATATACACCAATTATGGCTCCAAGCTGGAATCTTAAAAAGGCTAAGTGGGATGAATTTAAAACCTAATGCCTTACTGAACTAATCCCAGATGCCAACAGTAAACTTACTATATTTTACCAATACACTACTAAACATAGCAGAAAGACATATACCGAAAAGCTCCACCTCATCAAAGCACAATAGGCCATGGTTAAATGAGGAGTGTCAAAAAGCTGAGACTATATAGAGCAGCATTAAAGAAATAAATCCTTCTAGAGAAAATTTAAACAACTATAAAAATAGCAAAGCCAAAGCCCGAAAAAATTATCAAAAACTCTAAACAGAGTACATGGAAAAATTATGTTGCACATGTTATGTTGCAGATGATTCAAAAAATAACTGGCAAAAATAGCAACACTCCTACCAAACATCTTATTCGTAATAAAGTGAAAATTACTGACGAGAAAGACATAGCAAATCATTTAGCTGAAACTTTCTTGTAAAATTCATCTTCCAAAAACCAAAGCAAAAACAGAAAAGTCAAAATCAAATTTCTAAACAAAAATACTGAAAGCTACAACCAAACCTTCTCTATAAAAGAATTAAAAGAATCCCTCAACAAGGCCACAATACTGCTGTTGGACCAGATAAAATCCACTATCAATTCCAAAAAGAACTACTCGAAACCTCAAAAAATTACCTCCTGCAAATCTTCAATAACATATGGAATAGCGGTGACATCCCTAAAATATAGAAACAAACCAGTTATAGCAATACCAAAACCTATGAAAGACAATACAAATGCAAAAAACTACAGACCTATTACTCTTAGCAATTGTGTGTGCGAAACACTCGAGGGAATGATCCATGCTAGATTGATTTGGTACCTGGAAAGTAATAAATTAATAACAGAATATCAATCTGGCTTTAGAAGCCAAAGAAGCCCTATAGATCATAGGAAACATTTATCAGAGAGGCTTCTATTAAAAAAGAACACCTAATGGTAGTTTTCTTCAATCTTGAAAAGGCATATGACACAACATAGAAGTACGGCATAGTAAGAGATCTTAAAAACCTTTCGCTAGAAGGTAGAATGGTCGTATTTTTAAAAAACTTCCTACAAGATAGAAGATTTAAAGTCAGAATAGGAAATATTTTGTCTGAAGAAAAAGAACAAGAAATGGGTGTACCTCAAGGTAGTGTATTGTCTGTTAAGTTATTCAGTATCAAAATAAATGATATTGTTAAAAACATTGAGTAACAAACTGTGCTTTGTTTGTAGATGACTTCCTCGTATGTGATAGAACTAAAAACATGAACCAAATAGAAAGAAAACTCCAGATCTGCCTTGATAAACTTCATAAATGGATCACTGAGAATGAACTAAAATTTTCCAAAGAAAAGACAAAATATGTCCACTTCTGCAACCAACAGAAACTCCACCTTGACCCAGTACTTAAACTTGACAACACCAAAATCCCAGTTGTAGATCAGTACAAATACCTTGGAGTCATTTTTGACCGCAAACTCTCCTTCATTCTCCATATTAAATATTTGAGAACAAAATGTAATAAAACAATTCAATTACTCAGAACAATAGCACATACTGATTGGGGAGGAAGCAAAGAAACATTATTGAAACTTTATTGCTCCCTAATCAGATCAAAACTTGACTATGGCTGCCTTATATATGGAGTAACCAGAAAAACCTATGTGAAAGAAATAAATACCATTCACCACCAAGGACTTAGACTAGCCTTTGGAGCCTCTCCTGTTGAGAGCTTATATACAGAAGCAAATGAACTATCTCTTAAATTAAGATGGGAAAAACTTCCTCTGCAATACTATCTAAAACTTTCATCTTGCTCTCTAAATCCAGCTTTCAGTAATATTTTTCAACCACAGTTCACGGAGCAATTTCAGCAAAAAGAAACGGTCATCAAACCCTTGGGATAAAAAAGATCATACAAGAAAACCACATAGATACAACACATATTCAAAAAACAACTACACCCCACTGGATTATAAATCAACCTAAAGTAATTCTTAACCTTACCAAATATCCAAAATTCAAAACAAACCCAATCATATACCAATCTGAAATACTCAACATAAAAAAATAACCACCCAGTCAATCTTTATATATATACAGATGGAGCAAAAAATGAAAATAAAGTTGGATGTGCTGTCATACTAAAAAATCATTGAAAAATGGAAAATAATTGCAAACATAGCTTCCATATATAGTGCTGAAATAATTGTTGTTAATTTGGCACTTGATCTAATAACTACAACCAGCCACAATAAATTCATATCTTTTATAGACTCTTTATCTGCACTTACTGCCTTAAAAATAAAAACATAACTGACCCTTTAACCCTATTTACCAACCCCTTCGTTCAGGCAGGTTATGACACAAGGTCAATTTTTTTAAGCAGAGTTTAACAGGTTTGAATTCAGAGTTTTCCTTCTCCTAGACTAGTTTCCTCACCAAGGCTGAAGAACCCAGTCTGTCCTATTTACCCATAGCTGGAGGGAGAATAATTGGATTCATACCTTTCCCAAGGGTATTAGTGCTATGTGAAATGCAATCAGTCTTGTCCAGGATTTGAACTTGTATCGCCGTGTCCATTTCCTATGATGATAACCATTATACCATGGGCACCTCCATATAACTGACCCTTTAACCACACAAGTACTAATTATCATCATCATGTTGTGGCATCAGCACAGATATCCCTGACCCTCTCTTGCCGCCCTTCTCTATCGTCCATTGCTTCCGGCAGGTCTTCAGGGCTATATCTCCTATCGGCACTGTATGTAGGTTCTAGCTGGTCATCCTGCCTTTGCTTGTCCATGTGAAGGGGTCCACAGAAGTACATGACTAATGAGTTCATCCTTACTTCTCCAGCAGTGTCCTGCATGTCTGGTTTATCTAACTTTGATAGTTTTTGTGATGGGTAGTAAGTGGCCGTACAGCTACTGCTTTGTGGGGTGCTGCCTCCAGGACTTGTTCAATATTGCTCACAGTATTCTTGTGTAGTTGCCATCTAGCTTTTTCTCCATACGTTTAGTTAGCATCCATGTGATTCATCCATACAGCAGTATCGACACGACTGCTGCTTGGAAGAAACTGTGTTTTATATTATCGGTCAGGTATGACTTCCATATGATCGATAGCCTATCAATAGCTGCCCATGCCTTTGCTAGTCACGTGTTGATGTCTGTCTCGATTGATGAGGTATTGCTTCCTAGGTAGGTGAACTTTTCTACTAGTTTCAGAGAGCTACCATTTAGTGTGGAGATGTCGCCTCTTTGATTAAAGCACATATATTCTGTCTTGTATGCATTGACATGGAGGCCTATGTCTGCAGCTGTTCATTCCAGACTATGTAGCAGGGTTTCGGCTTGGGTGGGTGCATTTGCCAGTAGTGCTATGTTATCGGCATAGTCCGCATCCATAATTGTTTGTGTGAGGTACCTTCTGCTTCTTTCCTTTGTTAGCTTGAAATGGTTTTCTTTCATTTTATCTATAGATGTTCTAAGCATGTAGTTTAGACAGATGATTAAAAGGTATGGGGTTAACATGTCTCCTTGCAGTACACCTGCTACAATGTCGAAGTAGTCTGTATCTCCAACTGGGGAACGGACTTTTACTTTTATGTTTCTATATAACATCATTATGATTGTGACGGTTTCTTTTGGTAGACCGTAGGCGAGTAGAATTTGCTCCATCTTTCCTCTGTGTATGGAGTTAAAGGCCTTGGTAAAGTTGACAAATAATATATATATATATATATATACACACACTCCTATATATATATATATATATATATATATATATATATATACACACACACACTCCTATATATATATATATATATATATATATATATATATATATATATATACACACACACACACACTACCAAGATATGCAACAAATTCATTCCAAAACTTTTTTCTAAACAGCCAAATTAAATATATATACTATACATTTTTATATACGATTTTTAAAAATTAAAAATTTGTTGAATAAATAAATTTGTTAAAATTATTTTTAACTTTTTGCTCGATTTAAAAAAAAAAAAAAAAAAAAAAAAAAAAAAAAAAAAAATTTAATTCAGTGTTAAATGACCCAAAATGGGTTGATGCACCATAAAACAACCAACCCAGGAAATTATCACTTAATATCTGAGGTGCCTCAAAAATAGAATACCGAAGTGATCAAGCATATTTTTGTGATGGCTATATATGAAGCTCAATTGGTGTATGGGCCTCTACCACATTACAAAAAAAAATTCCTGTCAAATCTGACCTGATAGGAGGTTGGATAAATCCTTCATCCAATGAGTTGTTCTCAGTTAAACTGCAAATGGTTGTGAATGCAGCACCTACTCCCTTGGTTGGAATGTCTCTCTACAAACAAATTTGCTTGTAAAATATATTCTTTTAAAATATACCTCTGCCCCCATTATATGACATCTGAGTTTTACATTTGCATATAAATTTCATACACTCACTGGAAAAACTTTAATTGGACAGTGGTGTTATCAAAAAATCAATATTGATAACATATCACTCAATAAGTCCTTTGCCCAGTCGGTTGGGGCTGTAGAATACACCGACTGCTTCTCTGCAGAGGGGTAGACCCCCCAACGAGTGTCCTGGATATGACACTAAACAATCTGATGGTGAGGTTCCAGCAATGCTGGAGCTTTGGGGATTGCAGAGTACCTCTTCATTGCCATCGCTCCCAGGTCCACTCTGGCCCGGAGTGGTAGCACCTGATAAGGGTCCTATCTATGGGTTAAATAGAACTAAACCGTGCTTCTTTCACTATACTGATTTTTGCATTTAAACTGCATATTTATGCTAAACTGAATTGTTTAAAATAGAACTGTTTTGACATTGGAACTGCGTACCAGTGCTGAACTGAATTGCTTGAAATAGAACTGTTTTTGACATCTAAACTGTGTACTTATGCTGAACTGAATTATCTGAAATAAAACTGTCTGACATTTAAATCTGTGTATTGCCCAGTCAGCTGGGGCTGTAGAATACACTGACTGCACCTCTGCAGAGGGGTAAGACTCCCCATAACAAGTGTCCTGGATATGACACTAAACAATCTGATGGTGAGGTTCCAGCAGTGCTGGAGCTTTGGGGAATGCAGAGTACCCCTTCATTGCCATCGCTCCCAGGTCCACTCTGGCCTGGAGTGGTAGCATCTGATAGGGCTCTATCTATGGGTTAAATAGAACTAAGCATACTTATGCTAAAATGAATTGAGTAAACTGAATAGCTTGAAATAGAAACGTTTTTGACAATTAAACCATACTTACACTTAAACTGCGTGCTTATGCTTAACTGAATTATTTGAAATAGAACTGTTTTTCGACATTAAAACTGTATTTACACTTAACTGAATTATTACATATAACTGCTTAAATAGTTTGAAATGAAAATGTTTTTGACAATTAAACTGTGTACTTATGCTAAACTGAACTGTTTTCAATAGAACAGATTATTTACATAAAACTGGATTTGGCGTTAAATAACCTACAAAGGTTGATATGCCATAAAACCAAACAAACCAAACCAAACCATCAATAAGTCCTGGGCCTAACTAATAAAACAACTTTTGGCAAAATTTGACTTTATTTTATAACTTGGTCTCCTTCTTGGGTGATACACAGATTCCAACATTTCTCTAATAATTCGATGCCTTTTTTGTAGAATGATTTGTCTTTGTCCTCAAAATATGCCTCTGTTTTGGGTATCACTTCTTCATTGGAGCCAAATCTCTTGGAGCATTCTTTTGAGGTCTGCAAACAGCCAGTAGTTGCTGGGGGCCAGATCTGGAGAATAGGGTGGGTGCGGAAGCAATTTGAAGTGCAATTCATGTAGTTTTGCCGTTGTTGTGATCAACTTGTGACATGGTACTTTGTCTTGATGAAAGAACACTTTTTCTTTTGCATTTGTGCCTGTTTTTAAGCAATTTCTTCCTTCAGACGCACCAATAATGCTATATAATATTCACTATTGATGGTTCATCCTTTCTCAAGATAATTATTGCCCAATCAGCTGGGGCTGTAGAATATACTGACTGCATCTCTGCAGAGGGTAAGACCCCCCCCCCCCGCACAATGAGTGTCCTGAATATGACACTAAACAATCTGATGGTGAGGTTCCAGTGATGCTGGGGCTTTGGGGAATGTGGAGTACCCCTTCATTGCCATTGCTCCCAGGTCCACTCTGGCCCGGCGTGGTAGCACCTGATAGGGCCCTATCTATGGGTTAAATAGAACTAACAGTGTACTTATGCTAAACTGAATAGCTTGAAATAGAAATGTTTTTGACCATTGAACTGTACTTAAATTTAAACTGCATACTTATCCTTAACTGAATTGTTTAAAATAGAACTATTTTCATAAACTGTACTTACATTAAACTGAATTGTTTGAAATTGAACTGTTTTTGACATTGAAACTGTCCTGAATTGTTTAATATAGAACTGTTTTTACATGTGTAAACAAAATCTGTACTTATACTAAACTGAATTAGCTGAATTTGAACTGTTTGAATAAACTGAATAGCGTGAAATAGAAATGTTTTTGACAATTAAACTGTGTACTCATGCTAAACTGAATTGTTTGAAATAGAACTGATGATCTGTATAAAAATGGATTTGGCATTGAATAACCTACAAAGGTTGATATACCATAAAAACCAACCAACCAACCAATCAAAAATCCAGATTAAATCATGAACAAAATACCTTGTGCATCCCGAAATACGGAGGCCAAAACCTTGTCTGCTGATGTTTGCATCTTTGGTCAACAACGTGTTGTTTTTGATTGACTGCGAGCAAACGCAGCACCCACTTTGAACACAGCTTTCTCATTGACAAATGTTCATGCAAAATGGTGGATATACTACTTTCTGATATCTTCAACTCCTCAGCTATCTTACGCAACTTCAATTTATGATTTGTGGAGTTTTTTGGTGTTTTCCTGGACAACTGCTGAATTTGGGTGACCTGAGCATTCAGCATCATTTGTGTCTGTATGACCAGGTCTAAAAGTCAGCATACCACCTCTTAACTGTTGGTTCCAACAGAGCCGAGTCCAAATAATACTTATCAAGCCATTGCTTTACTTGAACAGTATTTTTTCCCATCAGAAAGCAATGCTTTATCAACACACGAAATTCAGATTTTTCTATTGTTTTGAAAATTCGCAACAGTAGCTTCATTTAAATAACTGTAATTTGTAAACTAATTATCCGATTGGGCTCAAATTTTGACACATGCTATTTTAAGGTTAGTTCTTTATAAGAATCATATGGAATTTTTTATTAGTGGTGCTTTCTATGTCAGCTCCGGGACTTATTGGTTGATATGTTATTGCAATAATTACAACTACACTGTCCTGTAATAGTTGTTACATTTGCATTTAAAACTTATACATGAATTGTACCAACTATTATGGGACTAGGATACCCATAGCTTGTTCTTCTGTTCCATAATAGTAGTTAAATTTACCTATATATTTAATTCACTGTATGGAACAACTTTTATGGGACTTTCATATCATTTAAAAAAAACTAATTGATAATTCCAACTGTTGTCCTCTGTGTGTGTGTGTGTGTATATATATATATATATATATATATATATATATATATATATACACACTGCATACAGTAAATTTAACAATTATTATGGGACAGTTGTTTAAAAAAAATGTCTTATTTTTGTTTTATTGATTTTTGGATTCTAAGTTTCTTTTTTTTTTTTTTTCTTTTATTTCTTAATCTGATTTTATTTATTTTTCGTTTCAGCCTTCAGTTGGTTTTCCTTGTGTGAATATGTAATTGCGTACACCAATATGGGCTATCATGTGACAGCTGCCTATGACTTCAAGAATGTTACGTTCTATGCAGTGTCTCGAATGGCTTACAGCACCCCCACAACATCCATCAATGGGGTGTTGGTCAACAATAACAAGAAACAGCGATGATGTTGCTCTCTAAACATTATCTTCCATACATATATATACATGTATATATGTATATGTATTCATAAGATCTATCGTTACCTATTGACTCCCCCATCCCTCTCATTTAAAAAAAAAACATTTTTTACCCTCGTCTTAAGATTGATTTTTTTTTGTATTTTGAATTATTCTTAATCAAGACAAAATATTTAATTCTTTTTCCTTTTTTTATGTATTTATTTCTTTTTGTTATTTGTTCCTCTTTGTTTTTTGGGGAGAATAATTTTTTTTTTTAAATTTTATTTTTCATTTTAATTTTTTTTTTTCTTTCTTTGAGACTGTTACTTTAAATGTTTTAAGAGTTGAAAAAATGTTTCTTTGAAAAAAGTTGACCACAAAAACAAACAAAAGCTCACATTGGTGTAGCAGGACTTGTTCTCATATAATAAGGAATATTACTTATGTAAATGAAGTTTTTTTCCTTGGGTGATCAAATTCTCAACTCTGATTTTTTGGATGTTTCTGTAACTTGTATACAAGCATCCACGCATAAGAAAAAGAAATGAATATGTACTTCAAAGTTGGGAGGTTGACAGAACATTTTATTGAAAATATAGCATAATAATCTATCCTAATTAAACACCCCTAAAATAAGCTTTTTAGTTAGCCTTAAAAAAATACTTTAAGAATAATTTTTCATCTTTTTTTTTTTATTATGGTTAATTAATATTTGTGTTTAATTCTTTTATTTTAGTTTTATTTACACTAATTTTTTTTTCTGTGTATGTGGCACTCATTTTTTTTTTTCTTATTTTTTACACCAAAAACAAAAGTTCTAAATTTTGAATTTTAACACTCACATACCTTTTCAAATCACTGTGGTCATCCAGTGAGTTTAGGTGCATGGTATTGTATATTTTAAAAAAAAAAGGCAAAAGGTGTTTCCATTTGTGGAATGTGTTCATGTCTTGACAGACCAACTATTGTCATTTTTTTTTTTTATTACTAATTTGATTGTAAAATATTTGGGTGTATCAAAATTCCCCCCCTCTAATCAACCATGAATTCAGGATAATTATTAGGTTTCTCATGAGGTCAGAATGTGACTCAAGGTCAATTTAGTGTGAGGGATATTCTGTGGGGCAGGGGCAAAAATTGCCTAATTCCTTCCTCAGTCAGTAAACCCAGCCCTTACTCATTTTAGATGAGGGTGCAAGTGCTGCCTGGGTCTAATTGCTTATTTTTCACTCATCCAATATAAATGCCATGTAGGAATTTATCCAGGGTTATTATTCAAGAACTGATTTTCTTTAATGTATAAATCCTCTGCCATGCTCTACATATGATGGTCGTTTAAAAAGTTCTAAGCCTAACCAAGAAAGAGAATAGCTGTATATTTTTGTTGTGGCAACATAAAATCTTTGTATGATACCTTTCAGTGATCCTTGCTCTTCTGAAATTTTTTGAATACTGGTGGTTGGGTCCCCTTTTTTCTTCTGTTTTAAATCATCATAATCAACAATTTGATTACCTGTTTCTGGGTTTTATTTCAAGGAACAATTTGTCACCCTTAAAAACATCAAACTAGTTGAGTCAAAACTTTCTTTTTCTTCCACTTTCCATATTCCATGAACAGCTTTTATGGATTTTAAGAAACAATTTAGAATAATGCAAGAATCTTAGTACTTGTGTCCACTATTTAAAATATCAAATAACAAAAGGTACAACTGGATATTATTGTTAATGATATAATTATATTGGTGATATCGTGGAGGTCATAGATAGCCTTTCATAGATATACTTTGGAGTAAAGATCTATGAAAACAAAAATACTTTTGATACACCCTAATGAAATATCATTAAATTTATTTCAAATTGTAGCAGTAGTTCTGGGATCAAACTCTCACTGCTTGGTAATCAATTTTTTATGCATTAAAATGTAGGATTCATTTTAAAGAGTGACACACACACACACACACACACACACACACACACACACACATACACACACACGCACTGATGTAAATGTCTTCATAATTTTGTATATAGATTTGTTAAAATGTCACTTCATTTGTTTGTTTGATTAAAAGCAATGGTTGATGTGCTTAATTTTGAATTTTAGAAGTTGATTTTCTTTGCTTTTATTTGTTGATATTATTATGTTATATTCTTTAAAAAATACCCAGCTTGTAAAAAAAAATCAAAAGAAATCAAACATTTCAATGTATTTCAAGCAAAATTGTATGAAAAGAAATTAATGAATAATTTTCTACCTTTTCTTAAGCCTGCATTAGTCTGCTGTGTCATTGAAAGATGGTTGGTCTCGTGGGGTGTTTACATACCCCAATTCAAAAATGCATATAGTGTTACTATTATGTAAAATATGTCAAATTATGTAAAATTTACCCAAGCTGTTGCTTCAGTATATCTCTGTAGTGACTGATGAACAGATTGATTGCCTTGTACCTGACTGTTATTCATCTAATATAATACAATAAAATGAATGATATATATATATTTATTACATTTGGAAAATACCCACAGGATACTCCATTATATGATTTTTTTTATCCATATATGATGATAATCAATTTGAAAAAAAAATAACATACAATTCAATCTTTGTTACAATATGATATAAATCAATAGTTTAACTAAAGCTAATAATTATTAATTGAAATGATAATTCCCAATAATTTGTTGCATAAATCTATGTTGAATATCTTATATAATGCATACCAATTTAGGGAAAGAATGGCATCTATATTTCACTGCAGCTGTGTCAGGACTGTCATGCTGAGTGTTCAATGAGCCTCACTTACTCAGTTGAGTATAGAGAATGAGAGAAATTATCAAGTTGCCAGCTAAAGAAATTATGAGCATTAAAAAAAAAAAAGTGGGGGTGCCAAAACACTCGATGGGACTAATACAGGGTTAAGGAAAAGGAGAAAATTTAATTTCAACTTAGTTTTTTTTTTTTTTTTTCCTTCTTTAATCAAAAACAAATATAATCCAATAAGAAAGCTGGATTTGTGGGTGTCAAAGGCTTGCCCATCTGAAACTAACTCTTAACACTGATCTGTCCACATATGTGATCACATTTATCTCCTTGGCATAAAAATAAAATCTAGGAGACAATGTTTTTGTCCTTTTGTATCCCTTCATTTTTCACCCCCTTAATATTACTACCTCTGTCTTAACCATCATTATGAGACAAAGGTAGAATTATGATTCGGGTGACTCTTAAGTTTTGCACCTTTTCTGGATAACTTATTTGTTTAATTCTAGTACAACTAAAATTACAACCAAGCATTTAAAGTAGAGGCCATCATGTTGCACTGTCTGAAGCCACCTTTCTGCCAATTCTTTGATCCCACATTGATACTAGTTCTTGTCCTTCGAGGTGAAGAACTCCTTCACTGAAGCTTCCACCTCCTCTTGGTTATTGAAGTATTAAGAGTGCAGGAAGTGAGCCATGGATCAGAAAAAAGTAATGATCCAAGAGAACAAAGTTCAGACGATATACTGGGTGTGGCGTCACTTTGATACCCCCTCCCCCCAAGCTCTTGGAGTTTATTCCAAAAACTAGCATGTATACAAATATTGCAAAACTTTTGACTCAGCCTTGTATATATTGCCAAGCGATCAAAATCTCTTAACCACAACAAGTTAATGTTAGACATTTGACCCAGTGAGATTCTTGTTTCCTCAGGACTTTTTTTGGAAATAAGTTCTGTTGATTCCATTCTGAAATAAAAATTCTGTTTATATTACTTTGAGCCATGGCATCAAAATTATATACAGTCTTACGTTTGAATTTAAATGTCTGAATTGAAATTGACTCACAAATGCCATTTTTAATAGATTTTGTGTTATGAGAGAGAAGTGTTTGGAAAGCCAGGAATCACTGGCAGTAATTTTTTTTTTTTTTTTTTTTTTTAAATTTTTGGATTAATTTATTTTGTTTATACTTCCTCAAAACCCAAAAATTACTTCCAGTGGATCTTAAACTTCAACCGACTGGGAGCAGTGAAAGTGATATTTTTTTTAATTTCTTGGCCTCCCAAAAACTGTTCCCTCTTTGTTGTAATTTAAAAGATATTAATAAAAAAAATGACTAACATAAAAAAATTTACTAAATAAACGTGTTTCTTTTTCAAATTTTTAAATAAATTGATTTTTGGCTACTTGCCCTGGTATCTTGTGTCAGATGTTTTTTTTCCCTTCTAATTGAAGATGATGATGATTATTATTATTATTAACAGCAACAATAATAATTGTTTTTTCTGCTTTTGTTTGTAAAATATTCCATGCTGGTTGTTGTTGTTCCCTGTTTATAATTTTGCCATCTTAAATGATTTCTGACTTGGTAAATAATTTTATACATCATCTCTTTGAGACCAAAACAGTGAAAATAATTCTAAAGATAACGCATACAAACTACATAATTTTTTTTTTTCTAAATAATGAATCTTTTTTCTCATCTGTTTTTTCTTTGCTTTTTTTTTATCTTATTTCTTTATCTTTTTGTTTTTTATCTTGTCTCTTTCTCATTTTTTTTCTTTATTTCTTTTTCTCAATCTTTTTTTCTTTTTCATTATCTTTTCTCTCTCTTTCTAAGTATTCATAAACATCAGTTTCTTTGTTTCATTCTTTTTAAGAACAAAGGGGAGTAACTCTTGCGGAAAAGTTGGTATAAGGCATGATGGCGGCGGGGGGTTCTTATTTTCTTTCTTTCAATGGTTTTTTCTTCTCTTAATTCCCTCCAATTCTTTCAAACTAAAAGAAAAAAAATCAACATACAAAAAGTAAAATTTTGTTACTAATACTAATAAATAATTTTGTTACTAATGCTAATAAATGCCAAATAAAAATATTTATCAATTGAAAAAAAAATGTAAAGATATTTTAACATATGCTGATCACTGTCAAGGTTGTAAAAAGGAGTAACAGTTACTACTCAGTTACTACTCAGTTAATAGTAGTTCTATTGAGTGTCTTATAAATATTTAGATATAACATGGTTGAATTAAGAATAATTTCCTTTTTATTCTAAAAATTCTATTTTTCTGATATAGCAATGACTTAATGTAGTCTTTTTAGTTTCTTGCTAAGCAACATTTCTAGATTATTGACTTGTTGTTTTTTTTTTTTAAATTTCTGAAGAGAACCGCCCCCCCCTAAAAACCAAAAAAAAACTTGAATTCTAAGAGTACAAGTGTCAGATGCATTTTTGCAAAATTCAATACTCAGTGTAAATAACTTAAAAAAGAAGAAAAAATCTTGTTCAATCAACATGATTTATTTTAAAAAGTTAAACCTTTGTTTTTGTTTTTTTTTATCCTCTTTCTCTTTTTTTTTTCTTCCTCTTCCTTTTTTCACAATATAAATCAACATGATTTATTTTAAAGTTAAACCTTTTCTTTCATTTTTTTTACTTTTTTCTCTTTCTACTTCTTTTTCTTTTTCATTTTCACTTTTTCTTTTTTTTTTTTTTAAAATGTTGAATAAAATCAATGATTTGATGAAGATCAATACTCAATACACCTTTTAGAAAGTATATTTTGTAAATTTATGAGAACAATTTCATTTATGGTAAATATTTATGAACTGGATAGTCTTGAAAAAAATCCTAAAAAACTAAAAGGTTCTTCGAGGAGAGGGGTCCTCATGGTGTAATGGTTAAAGCAATGGACTGTGGAATCATAGTAAGCGAGTTCGAATTCCAGTCACGCTATTATGTTCAGTTTCGGACAAATACTCTTGGGAAAGGTATGAACCCCCTTATCCTCCCAGCTATATGGGTTAAATAGTACCACTACTGTTCTTCTAGAATGATGGCTTTGGCATTAAATAACCTACAAAGGTTGATATGCCATTAAACAAAGAAACCAAACCTAAAAGGTTCTTAAGATATATTTCACACTTCTTAATCACATTCCATTTCTTTTTTGAAATTTTATTTTCAGTTAGTTAAGACATCAAAAAAGTGGGAAAATCTCTGTTACTTTGGGGTTTGAAAGAATAATCTTGCAATAGTTTCAAGAGCTGAGTAGTTCATGAAACCTTGCCTCTACTTGTTGCTTGGCAACAGAATTTAAAATGTGTTGCTAAACTGTAATAATCTGTATTATAAACATTAAAAAAATACCCAGATAATTATATATCATCACCTAGAAAAAATGGCACCTCATAGCAAGATTTTTGTTAGTGCAATTAAAATACTTCCAGAAAATAATTCAGTTTGCTGCTCTATAAAAACTAAGGTCTTTGTATACACTTGCCATAATTTCACTAAGGAAATAATTATTACTTTGTAATTATGATATAAATTCTATAAATAGGATATGACTTGACATTGAGCTTAATTTAGTTTATTAGTTTTTAAACAAATATATCTAAATATCTTTTCAGTAGTTGTTTCATTGTAACTTAAACACATTTAATATATTCTTGTGCACTAAATAAAATAGAAAGTTATTAGAGATAATTCCTATCCAAGTCTTAACAAATATAGATCTACCTTTTAGTTATACTCACCATAATTATTTTGAGGAGTCCCATTGCCTAACTGTTAAAATGCTGGACTATGGCTTCAAAAGGAGCTTGAACTCCAGTTGGACAATTACGTTCATTTTTAGACTAATAAACTTTATCCCTACCAGCTATGGGTTAAATAGTATCATTGCAGTTTTACAAATATAGTTTTGGCATCAATGAAAATACCGTTCTTTGATTATTATAATTTCTCAAGGGAGCTAACTATTAAATCACCAAATTTATAGGGAATATTCACAAATTGGACAAACTAAAAGCTGTTCAGTGATATTTTAGAATAGTTTCTTTTATTTATTTGCAATTGACTATACATTGTATAAATAGTATGTCACTTAACATTAAGGTTGATAGCAAATGAAGCTGGTATTTAACCAAGTACTTTTTCACTATTAATATATTTGTATCTTATATAGCAAAAAGTATGTGTTCTGTCGTTAGATAGTTATTTTCCTGATATAAGATATCATTCCAATCCTATACTGTGTCCTCTTTGGTATCTCTAGGACAATAGTTGTAATTACATGACAGTGCCCATCTCCTAAAATAAGGTAAGCAGTATTAGGTTACATGGTATCAGTTACTAGAAAGTACTATTGACTTAACTGTATTATCTAGATCAGTACTTATCAAACTATCTAATGTGGCGTACTGTTTGGATATTTTTCCATTGTGCCATCATTTTCTTTGATATTTTTTTTTAAGTTCCAAGTATTTCTATCTGTTATATTGTATAACAACATGTGAAAAGAATGACATTAAACAATAGAGATAGGTTTTTTGAGCATTTTCATTTTTACGTTACATGTTATATATATATTATGATGATGTGAAATTGGAAACTTGCTACTTAACAGCAGTCAATGACTTGTTTACCAATACTGGTACGTATACTATCACTTTGACTAACACTGCTTTGGATCATCAGTGTCATGCTGAATATTTCATAGCATCTTTCTGGTAAGATGGTAGGATTATATAATGGCGGTATTGAGTTATAAGAAATATATTGATTTGTATCATATAGCAATTCAGCCTCTGTTAAAAGTTTTTGAAAAATTGTACCTATGAGGATTTGTTTGAGATTATGAAATATTTACTTGTTTAAAAACAATACATTTTTGTACCATATATATATATATATATATATATATATATATATATATATATATATATTTAACTGCCTTTGTCTCATTGTGAGCAAATTATTTGTATTAATGATAGTTACTTGAAGCTATAATTGTTTACTAAGAATTATTATTAGTTACTTAATACAATATAACTGACCAAATTATTGTATTTAAAGTAGTTACTTGAAGCTATAATTCTTTACTAAGGGTTGTCATTAGTTAATTAAACTTATATAATTGCTTGCAACCCCCCCCAAAAAAAAACAATAAAAAGAAGTATTAAATGACTTAACAATGGTTAGCATATTTTAATTGATAAGAAAATTTAAAATAAAAACAAAACTGATGCTTAGGGCACACATTATTGTAATAAAATATCTTTTTTTTTCTTTTTTTTGTGTGTGTGTGTGTGTGTGTGTGTGCTTGTAAGACTTATGGCTTTGTGAAAGAAAATTTATTTAAGGCATTCTTTGACTGGTGCAGGTATTTTGGTGCTTGATGAGGCCCTACATGAGATAGAAATTGCAGGGAAAGGTCTGAGAAGTTATTAGTTTTGTTGCAGTACTGCAGTTTTTATGGCATTGTCTTTTTTTTCCTCTATGTTGCCTCTACAGCTGATCTGGTGCAAGTCCTCATGGTGTAGTGGCTAACATGCTGGACTACAACATCATAGTGAGTGAGTTCAAACTCCAGTAGTACTATTATGGTCACTTTTGGACTAATGCCCTTAGGAAAGGTGTAGAACGCTTTATCCTCCCTCCCCAGTTACTGGTTAATCAGTACCAATAGTGCTCTTCTAATACCAGGCCATTGGCCTAATGAGTAGAGTGCTCATCAATGGCCTGGTTCAATCCCAGGTTGAGTCATACCAGAGACTAAAAAAAAAAAAAAAAAAAAAAGGAACTTAATGCTGCCTTGCTAAACACTCAGCATTATAAGGTACGGATCAAGAGTAAAGTGGAGCAATCCAGGGAAAGGAGTCGCGCCCTTCCCTACACCTCAGTGTAGTAGCTAGAAGAGTGGAGTGGCTTTGGAAATGGTTTGCTGCCATTGTTGCCTGGGTTGTCCACTATTAGGGATTCGTTTCATCGGAGGGGAAAACCTTAAGCTGAAAAGTTAGACTATGAGTGGTGATAACACAGCACCACAATGTGAATGACTTTGATTGAGAGCAGACAAGTTCTTAGATGAACTATACCAAGGTGAACCAAAAAAGTAGGAGAACCTTGACTATGGTCAAGCTTAGAGAAGGATGTACTCTGTCAAGCTTTCATACCCCAAATACATCACTTGATAACTATCACTTGCCTCTACAACCAATCCACCTGGGCTTACATAACTGTTTATAAGAGCATCTTTGTATCTCTTTTGTGACACACACATGACATGGCAGATAAACAGCTCACTGAAAATTGTAATCTTTGGGAAGCAATGGTTTTCCATTCAGGCAATGTGACTTGCCCAGCACATCGTTTCAATAATAGTGATTTGACAGTTTTGAGGAATTTGATGTTTATGATAAGGACATTCCATTTGATGGTAAGGATAGTGTGGAGGCAGCATTGATGGAATCATACAGAGATGCAAATGTAATAGCAATCAGCTGGTTTCCAATCAATAATGTCATAGATTTCTTGGGTAATGGGTCAATCTTAATGAAGTCCCTTGACCTAGGAGTGGAGTTTAGAAGTTTTGGGAGTAGAATTAATTATAAAGGTCTCATCTGTACAGAAACCAAATAAAATTTGTATCTCTGGGCGTAGAAGTCTAACCCAGGAAACCAAAAAAAAAAACCCAATAGATCTATTTCATCCAGGAAAGAAAAAAAAAAGAAGCTTAATGTGGACCATTATTCACCATGATTTTAAGTGACCTTGTATATGATAAGATTGTTTTTCAATTATAAATCATTAACTAATAATAGACAGTGGTATATCTACAGAAAATAGCACCCATGGCAAGCTCTGGAATTGCACCCCTGCTTAAACATGATTTTTTTTTTTTTTTTTTTTTGTTTTGTAACTTTACTGAAAATTACAATTGCACTTTCCTTGCTTTCACTGATATAAATTTATCTATGATGTGGTCAAAGTCTATATATATATATATTTTTTTCCGTTTCTTCTCTTTCTACACATAGCAGAGCAAAATCACAGTATCTGCCTTGATCCATGGAGGTTCTCAAATATAAAAATATTAGTTTTTAGCAATGCTCTGAAACAAAGAAATGACACTTGTAAATTTCACAGATTTTTCACAAAATTCTAGACTACAAAATTCTAGACTACTAGTTTACACAGATGAATGGTCCTACTTTTTGTACCTCTCAGTGACATTCTCTTTTAACCCTTTCACTTTTTTGAGAACCACATGCGGCTCTCAGTGTTTTCTGTAGCATGTTTGAGAGTCATATATAGCTCTCAAACTGCATTTAAAATAAGGGATAAAATCTTATGAAAATGTGAGCAGACACATCTAATTTACCTTGAACAGTGAAAGGGTTAAGTGGCACCAAAGGCATGTGCCCTAAATGCCATTCTATAGATGTCCCACTGCTAACAGAATATAGTTGTTCTTTATAAGTTGAAGGCTCATATTTTTTTTATTTGTCTGTCAGCTTATCCAATCTTGCATTAATTAAAAACTATTATATAATTATGCAATACTTGATGAGTGGCACATTTTTATGTTTTAATTCTATTTGTGATAATTTTAGTCAAATTAATTTTAGAAATGTGATTTCAAAGTATTTAGCCTTCTAAACATGTAAAATTGGGAAGAAAATCTTCTAAATCTCTTTATAGAATAAACTTGAATTAACAAAATGCGTTTTAGGATATTATTTTTATCCAGGTACTTTGAGTTAGAAATTTAATAAATTGAATTTATCTACCAAAATAAAACATAAGTTGTCTTATATTGCAATTTCTAACGATAACTCTATCAAAAAACATATCTTTATGTATGCTTAAATTTTTACTTACCAAAAGTAAGCATAAGTCGTCTTATTATATATTATATTACAATTTCTAATAGTAACTCTAAGTAAAGCATAGATGGAACGGATTTATACTATATTACTTGGTAGTTATGTTCCAAATCTGATGAAATATCAAAAGATGAATGTATATTACTCAATGATGCATTTATTTTGATACACATTAACCCAAAACCAGAGTATGTACAATATTTAGGAATAACTATGCCATCTTTTATAATTATTTATTTTGGAATTTTAACATTGCCGAATTCATTTTCAAAAATATTTTGAAATATTGTTATAGCCAAATGGCGTCTAGTTTTACTCCTTAATGATGTAATATTAAATCGGAGATACATCTTTTATATGATTAAATAGAATTTCTTTTTAATAATAAAATTATTACGAGCTTAGTTTGACACAAGAGAACATTCAGTGAGAATCAAACTTGGTTTAAATTAGCTTGTTCGTCTAGATGGCTAACTACCAAACGAGGTGCTGATTTGTGTATGCGTTTTTATTTTCACGTAAAGCAAATACTAAGGGAAATAACTCTTGCATAAAAATAGGCGTGGATAATTGGGTTGAATAATAATTTTATTTTTCTCAATTTCTTTTTCTTCTCTCTCTTCATTCCCTCCAAACTCAGAAATCAATACCAAAAACATTTTTTTTTTATTAATATCCGAATAAATGCCTTAAAAACATTGATCAATATAATGATAAGATGATATTTTAATATATTTTGGTCTTTGTTAGGACTGACAGGTTTGACAACTTTTGACTGTTATTATTGCTTGGGGAGTAGGTATAGGGGAGTGATGTAAATATTTAGATATATTTTGGTTGGATTAAAGATATTTTCAATTTTAGTAAGCTATTCTTTATCTTGCTTATCTCATTTACTTATAGTGAAAATATTCAGTGATTAATATTTTTTCATTCCTAATAATAAACCCAATCTGATGATTTCATTCAAATCTTGCTCTTTCTGATATGAAACTCCATGGAAAAAACTAACATAAGGAAGAAACTATTTAGAAAATTACATTTTTATTAAGAAAATACAAATTAATTATGCAATTATTAAGAAAATAAAATAAAATCAAAAGATTTAATTATTGGCAGTTTTCTAAGCCCCAAAATTTAAAAAGATTTGTCTAGTTGTTTATTAATTTATTTTTTAATTATTATTTATTTTTTTTTTTTTTTTTTTTTTACATAGAAGGAAAAATATGTATACTAATAATCATCATTATTTCATAGTCTTTGTTTTTATTTTTGCTAATTAATATCTATTTCCTAAAAAAAAAAAAAAAAGAAAGAACCAGAAAACATTATTCAATTCTTTCTGTTCTCTTTTGGCTAATTTGTAATCTAACAATCTAACATTGCTGTACTATTTGTTTCAGTTTTGATTTAATTTTAAAAGAGTGGAAAACAAGGGAGATAATTGTAATGGTGTGTGTAAGATTTGAAAATTATGAAAGATAAAGGAAAATGTTTTTTGTTTTTTTTATTTCTTCCAAGTCTTAAGCATAAAATGTGACACTTAATTCTTATCTGCAATTTTTTTTTCTCTTGAGGATAACTGCAAAATTGTTAAAACGTTTTTAAATGCCAAATCTTGGACAAGCATTATTTATTGACTCGTACACTTAACTCAAAATGGTAGATATTTGTTCACTCACAGATCAGCTGATCCAAAACAAAAAAAGGGGGAAAATGTTGCTGTGAGGCCAATTAATTTTTTTTTTTTCAATTTTTGAATAGCAATGATGAAAATGGTAAAATATTCTTTGAGGCAATAACTTAATAGATTTTAGTTCATAATTTATTTTCTTGCATTTTTCTTGAATATATATGTAATAAAATAACAAATTATAATGAACAGAATTTGAAACTTGAAAATTGGAACCTATTTATAAAGCATTGGTGTGTGTGTATGTATACATATATACATATATATATATATAACCTAGAATAAATGGATGGGGCAGCCTCATAACAGTCAGTTTCATGTATTTTTTTAAAAATAGGATACAATCCTCAGATGAAACTTGTGCATAGAAAGGACGTAAGAGGCAAAAAACCCCGAAAAAACAAAACATTTACTGAAAAGTTTTTTCTTTTCCTCCCACCTTCTCCATTCTACTTCCATTCCTCTACACTGCAGTCATTTTTTTGCATCTTGTGAAGAACAGTGAGTATTTTTTGACTCCTTCATCCTTTCTATTTGCAAGTCTCATCTAAGAATTGTATTCTTTTTTTTTTTAATACATGAAATTGACAGTAATGAGGCTGCCACGGACAAAATAAGTAAAAATCCATTTATTTTAGAATTTATTCTGCTCTGCTGGCTGGTATTGACCATATTTTGATCTTTGAAAAAATGTTTTTAGAACAATTAGTTTATTCAACTACATTTTTTTAAAGATAATTTTCGGCTGTCAGTTTTCCTGAAGATCTTTTTTGGTGAAACCTGGGTAGTAAACTTTTGTTACTTATTCGGTTCTCTAAACTGGCTCTATGTACATATTGAGCACTTTTCCAATATTTATTGTTTTGCGACTCACTCGGTTTTCTTTTTCTTTTTTCTGACGAGTATTGTGACTCGTTCATTTTTCTCTTTCTTTTCCTGACAAGTCATTTTCTTTTTTTCAAAATGTACACACGTATATACAGTGCCAGATAAAAGCAACTAGAAGGCCTTGGTGAGGATATATATATATATATATATATATATATATATATATATATATAATTGTACACATACATACCCACACACTGCAGGCAAAAGAGGTAATGATTGTATATGTTTATCTTTCATGTTTAGGCCTTTTTTTGTCAATTTCTCACTTCTCATTTTATATTCAGATTTTGCAAACAAATTCTTAAACAATCATTCAAACAGGGAAAAAAAAGTATTTTTCCTTCCCTCAACAAAGAAAAATATACAAAAATTTAAAATTCTATCTTCGATATTTTTTCTTACGATCTCAAAAGAAAATTATCTTTTATCATCCAATTTTCTTGTTGACTCCAATGATTATTAAGACAAATATAATAAATATATATATATATATATTGAACCATACATGTATATATGATATATATAATATATGCATCTATTTTTTTTCTGTGAGAATAGTTATTATGAATTTTTCTCTTCCACTGCTGGTACACACACGCATACATACATACACACACACATATATATATATATATATATGCACACATACACACACCAGTTTGTACTTACTGGCAAATCCATATATATTACATTAAAAAAAAAAACATACACATTTGGTTGAAAGTGTCCAACAAGAATTTTTTTTTTTTTTTAGATTCAAAGTTCACTGGATTGCAAATGATGGAATTATTCTTAATGTTTAGCATTCTCTAGGCAACTTTGTTTGCTCCTCACAATGTTTATTTTGCCACTACAGATGATACCAGTTACCAAACCCTGTTGTGTTGTTATGGCAACTTTGAAAACAACCTAGATTGAAAGGAGACTTTCAAAAGTTATTAAATACATAAAATCTTAGCAGCCTTCAAAAAGAATGCAGTACTAATGAATAATACAGAGACTGAAATATTTGCTAAGACGTATACTTCTTTTTCTATAAATGTCAAAGGTTGGAGAGAGCTGGTTGTAGAGTACTAGTGAGCAACATGGTCTCATAAGTTACTAAATACACAAAATCTTAGCAGCCTTCAAAAAGAATACAGTACTAATGAATAATACGGAGGCTGAAATCTTTGCTAAGACGTATACTTCTTTTTCTATAAATGTCAAAGGTTGGAGAGAGCTGGCTGCAGAGTACTAGTGGACAACACAGCCTTATAAGTTACTAAATACACAAATTCTTGGCTGCCTTCAAAAGAGAATGAATTGAAAGAGGATGTAATACCAATGAATAACTTTGTTTGTTTAGCAGAAAGTTTGCTTTACCACTGCAAGCAATACTGATTACCAACTGAGAGATTTTGAATTTCATGGTTGTGTTTTCATATTCTGCAAAAGCAAATTGCAACCTTTAAAATAGATACTATCATCTGTCAGATACTTCATTCACTAAGCGAAAGGGTTTTCCTGTCACTGAAAACAACTCTGATTGCCAACTGAGTGTTTGAATTTTATGGTTCTGTCATATCTGGCTGTATCTATCGCCGAAACAACCTTGATTGAAATGTGGCTTTTAGAATTATTAAATGTATAAAATTTTGGGATTTTAGAAAAAGAATGTAATGAAAGGAAAAATAATGTAATGAATAATGCAGAGTGCTAAAGATGAGTGCTTTGTGATGGTCAACAAGCCATTTTCAAAATCGGAAATTTATGATTAAGTAAAAGTTCTTCAATTAAAACATCAGTATTTTTTACTATTTGTGGCTGTCACTGTATATGTGAGGCCTTAATGTTGTCTTGAATTATAAAATAGATTGAAAAATTTCTCTGCACATTGTTGAAAATTCTGTTCAGCTTTATTATTTTACTTTTAGTTATAAAGAACTTCAAAGATCTGAAGACTTGGATAAAGCCAACATGATATAAAATATGGTAATGACAACAAAATTTTCATTCGTGGTTGTATCAGTAGGACTAGTACCATATGGTCAAGGGTCAATATAAGTTCAATGCTTAGATTTAATGTTTAAACTTAATAACAGTAATCTATTGAATATCATAATCTGATTTTGAGAAGGATGACTTGTGTTTTACATTTACAAATATGTTTTATGCAATTTGTACCAAAATACTCCCTCCACCCACACCCCCAAAGCTTATTGAGAGAAAATTAAACAAAAAGGCTCTGAATAGGATTTTCTTCAGCTACACTTTTAGGATTTTAAATATATTTGGTTAATCAACACATTGTGATAGGAAGATATGTAATTTGCCTAATGTCAGACATGCTGATACCATCAAAGTTTTAAAAAACACTTAACAGTGGAATTTCTGATCATCAAAATTGCTAGTTAAGCAATTGAAAGTTCTCAAATCAATAGTTCTAGATGATTCATTGGTTTGTTAATCAGTAAAAGGGCTGCAAAAAAAGTGGAAAAAAAAAACTTGCTGTATTATGAACTCTTATCAAAGACAGAAAGAAATAAATGAATTAGAAAAAAAAGAAGATATTACCAACACTTATTAAAGAAGTAAAGAAGTGAAAAAAAAAGAATTTCACTAATCCTTGTTGAAATGGGGAAAAGAAAAAAAAAAGAGAATATTATCAACCTTTGTCTAAGAAATAAGAGTAAAAAAAAAAAAATGAAAATATTACCAACCCTTGTCTTAGAAATAATGAAGAGAAAAAAAAAGAAAGAATATTACCAACCCTTGTTGAAATTAAAAAAAAGTGAAGAAAAAAAAGAGAATATTATCAACCCTTGTCTAAAAAGTAAGGAAGTGAAAAAAAAGAGAATATTATCAACCCTTGTCTAAAAAGTAAGGAAGTGAAAAAAAAGAGAATATTATCAACCCTTGTCTAAAAAGTAAGGAAGTGAAAAAAAAAGAGAATATTATCAATACTTGTTAAAATGACAAAGAAAAAAAAGAGATACAATATTATCAATCCCTGTCCAAGGAGTAAGGAAGAAAAAAAGAGAATATTACCAACTCTTGTTTAAAACGTAAAGAGGTGAAAAAAACCTAAGAGAATATTACTGACCCTTGTGTAAGAAGTAAAGAAGTTTAAAAAAAAAGGACAAAATTACCAACCCTTCTGGAAGAAATAAGGCAATAAAAAAGAAAGACTATTACCAACTCTCGTCTAAAAAGTCAAGGAGTAAAAAAATGAAAATATTACCAACCCTTATCAAAAAAGTAAGGAAGTGAAAAAAAAAAAGAGAGAGTATTACAAATACTTGTAAAAACAACAAGTAGAAAAAAACAATGAGAATCTTACCTATCGTTGTCCAAGGTTTTAGGAAGTGAAAAAAAGAGAATATTACCAACACCTGTCTAAGAAGTAATCAAGAAAAAATGAAAAGGAAAATATTACCATCTCTCATCTGAAAATTAAGGTGTTGAAAAAAAAAAAGAAGAGAATATACCAATCCTTGTCCGAGAAGTAAGGAAGTGAAAAAAAATGGGAAAATTACAAATTCTAGTAAAGGTGAAAAAAAAAAGAAAATATTGCCAACCCTTGTCCAAGAAGTAAGGAAATAAAGAAAAAAAAAAAGAGAATATTACCTACATTTGTGTATGAAGTAAGTGAAAAAACAAAACAAAAACAATATTACCAACCCTTCTCTAAGAAATAAGGAAATGAAAAAGAAAGATATCACCAACCCTGGTCTAAGAAGTCAAAAAGTGAAAAAAAAAAAAAAAAAAAGAAAATATTACTAACCCTTCCCTAAGAAGTAAGGAAAGAAAAAAGTGAAAGAATATTACCAGTCCTTGTTGAAATAAAAAAGGAGGAAAAAAGAGAATATTACCAATCCTTGTCTAAGAAGTCAAAAAGTGGAAAAAAAAAAAAAAAAGAAGAAAATATCACCAACCCTTGTGTAAAAAGTAAGAAAATGAAAAAAAAGAAAGAGAAAATAACAACCCTTGTCTAAGAAGTAAGAATGTAAAAAATATTGGATTATTACAAATTTTTATGAAAATAACAAAGTAAAAAAACAAAAAAAGAATATTACCAACCCTTGTCTAAGAAGTAAGGAAATGAAAAACTGAGAATATTAAAAATTCTTCTAAAAATGATAAAGTGAAAAAAAAAACAATATTAACAGACTTTTGTCCAAGAAGTAAGGAAATGAAAAAAAAAAGAGAATATTATCAATTCTTGTCTAAGAAGCAAGGAAATGAAAAAATAGAGAATATTACACTTTTATTAGAAGTAAAGTAGTGAAAAAAAGAGGTTATTACTAACCCTTGTCTCAGAAGTCAAAAACTTGAAAATATTACCAACCCTTGTCTAAGAAGTCAGGGAGTGAAAAAAAAGTGATTACCAACCCTTATCTAGTAAGTAAGGATATGAAAAAAAAAAAAGAGAATATTACCAACCCTTGTCTAAGAAGTCAGGAAGGTAAAAAAAAAAAAAAGAAAATATTACCAACCCTTGTCCAAGAACTCTGGAAGTGAAAAAAGAGAATATTATGAACCCTTGTCTAAGACATCAGGAAGTTAAAAAAAGAAAAAATATTATCAACCTTTGGGAAGTGAAAAATATGGAGATACTATCAACTCTTTTCAAAAAAGTAAGGAAGTAAAAAAAAAAAAAAAAAAAGATATTACTAACCCTTTTTGAAGAAATAATTGAACAGAAATAGAGAATATATCCAACCCTTGTTGAAGAAAGGAGGAAGCGAAAAAAGAGAATATTACAAACTCATGTTGTAGAAGCAAGGAAATGAATGAAAGAATATTACCAATGTTTGTTGAGGAAATGAAAAAAAAAAGAGAATATTACCAACCCCTATAAAACAAAAGGAGAATATCACAAACCCTTATAGAAATGAGTGAGTGAAGAAAAAAAAAGAGAATATTACCTTGTCAAAGAAGTGAGGAAGAGAAGAGAAAAGTTAGAATATTACCAACCTTTATTGAAAAATAAGGAAATGAAGAATGTTTAAAACCAGTGTTTGTCTGCTTATTTCAACCAAATTTGTATTGCAGAAAATGTTTTTTGCCCAAATACATACTTTAAGAAATATACACATAATAAAAACACACTTTAAAAATATACACATAATAAATATTTACATTCACATTTGTAATATGAAACAATTTTCCCATTTATGTCATTTTATAAATGTTTTATCTTTTCACTGGAAATGCAATTATATTTTATCATTTTTTAAAATTTTTTTGATTCTTCTGATGAAATAATCAGGGTTGGGGTATGGCTCATGGAGTAAAGTTATTGTCTAAATTTGTAAACTTATCATTGTGTTCAGTCTTTTTTTCCTTTTTATTTTTATTGATTTTCTTCCTCTTCTTCAACCTCAAGCTATTATCTTGCCATCTACTGTTTATATATATATATATATATATATATATAGGAGTCATCTGACGAGACGGAGAATATACCAAAAATATTCTCCGCCGAAATAAATTTATTATGACGGCTTAACCAAGTTTGAGTCTCCATTTAATTGTACTATATATATATATAGCCTTGATATACAGGTGACTGAGGTGACCTATGTTTTAGGGCCTTTTCCAGAATGACTATTTCAGTATGTGCAGTCCCAACAAAGCCAAGTGGCACTAACTGGTAAATAACTTGTACAACAGAGTTAGGAAAAGACAAATAAGACGTCTGGGAAAAAAAACCCATAGAAAAATGATGGAAGATAGCAGAAAATGTTCCAGGTTGAGAAAGAAAAAATAAGGAAAAGCTAAAACAGGTTCAGATGCAGT